>PVJL010009657.1:0-55291 GCA_004026885.1 Lyroderma lyra
AACTGACCTATCGCAGTGTAGCTCGTTGCAGCCCTGCGACCATGCGGGTCCTACTTAAAGGGGAACGTGGACACCTGAGTGGTGGTAATTAGGGCCAGCGGAAGCAAAGGGTCCTTTCCAGGGGGACTAGTGGCAGGCCCTTTTCGGAAGGGGTGAGGCGGCCTGCGAGGCAGGAGCAACGCGCGCCGGCTCTGGCCGCTTACTCCACCGTGACCGAGGGCCCCGTTCTCCGCACCTCCCCCACCACCTTGTCCGAGGAGTGCCCTCTTCCGTCCCGCGTCCCACCCGCTTCCCCGCACAATGAGGCAGCAGTGGGTACATTCGAGTAGTTTTACTTGGTTCGAAAAGCGCTCGCTCTCTGGAAACAACGCCGATCCAGGGTCCTTCCCGGCCCGCCGGCCCTCCGACGTGAGGCTGAAGGCAGAGGCCCAACTTGGGAGGGCGCGAAGGCGGATGGGGCAAGAGGGGCGCGTGGCCCGCACAAACGCGCGGGACCGAGGCGGGCGCGCAGGCATGTGGGGAAGGAAGGCGTGGGGGACACGGTCGGGAGCGAGCACCGGGAACGTGATTGAGGCCCCATCCCGGCCCGATAGGGGACTGGGAACTCCAGGAGGGCCCTTGTGGGCACCCGGCCTCGCCCCTTCGCTGGGTCACTCATTCTCCATGGAGCCCGGGTGGAGCCAGATGCACCCGGGGGGAGGTCGGAGGCCGGGGTACATCAGCTCGTAGCACGGGGCACCGCCAGAGCCAGCGCGGCATGGGGAGGTGGGCTGGCGTTTGTGCAATGGCGACTCCCACCTCTCGGGTGGACCCCCGCCCTGGCCAACTAGCTCGTTCCCGCACCTGCTCCCACCACGCTTTCCCCTGCCCCACTCCCAACCGGAAAGCCCCTCTCTTGCCCTCCCCTACTATCTACCCTCTGCCCCTGCTTCCTGCCTCCCTGTGAGGCTAGGGCCTGCGCTGTTGTCAGCAGCACCGCTCTGCTCCGCCCCCGCCCGGGGACCTCCTCCCCTGCGGCCGGGCGTCTTTGCTTGGGCTGAAGACCTCCGAGTTCCCAACACTGGCGCTTAACAGCCCCTCCTACACGGCTCAGGCCCGGGGATCCGTGGTGAGGGAAGGCAGGCGGGCAGCGCCCCAAACGGTACGGTTTCGGGGGGCCTGCTGGGCCCTCTCCAGCCAGGGCTGGGGCCAGCGGAAACGCACCTTGCACCCCCAGGGCAGGACGCGGTGGGGACACCGACACACCGAAGCCACAACGAGGAAAGGTCTCTGAGCAGGACGCACCCCAGCCCACAGGAGGGGGGAGTCGGGGCGTGTTAACAGGGATGCGACTAGGCTTTGGTCAACTTGGGCCCTTTGACCAGGGCCAACCAGGGTTGGGGAGGTTCCAGGAAGGCCCTGCGAACAGCGCACGGATGAACAGAATCTGCGCGGTGGGGTCTGCAAGTAGTGACCCCTCGGCTTGAAGACAGGGCCGGGCAGTCCTCAGGCCCACCCCGCCTCCCAGCGGGGAGCACCAAGCGGCCAAGGACCGGCCTCTGGGGAGCCCCGAAGGAGAGCTGGGCTGGACAGGAGGCGGGGAGTCTCAGGAAGGCAGGAGTGGAAAGGTTGGGCCTGTGGAAAGCACAATGGGGTGGAACCTGGGCGGCGCTCAGGGCGAGCCTGGCCGGGACGGGGCGGATTTAAGGCGGGACTTAGGAGAAGCGGGGGCGGGGCCAGAGCGGACCCTGTGGGCTGAGCGGGGCCCGAGTGGGGCGGGCCCTTGGTGGGCGGGGCAGGTTCTGAATGGACTTGGGGGAAGGGGCCTGAGTGCTTTGGGCGGGGCTCGGGGGCGGCCCTGGGTAGATCGAGCGGAGCCTGAGCGGGCCGAGAGGGCCCAGGTGGAGTGAGCCGGGCCCCGGCGCGCCGTCGCGGCTCACATGATGTCGTCGAGCAGGTTGGAGCTGGCCACCCAGTCGAGCGTGCGAGGCTCGGAGGCGGCCATGATCATGCACATGAAGGGGCGACCAGTGCGCCGGTCCGTGGGGTAGATGGTGGTGGGCGTGAAGCGCCGGTTGGCCTCGACGAACTCGCAGAGCTGCTCGTAGACGCGCGGGAACTCGTGACGTAGGAAGACGCCGCGCAGCCGCAGCTCGCGCTGGATGTGGATGAAGGCCACCTCGCGCGCGCGCCGACCCGCCTCGCCGTCCTGGTCCAGGCCCGCCGTCCCCGGCGGCGGAGTCAGGATCAAAGTCTCCATTTCGGGTTCGCGGCCCCGGGACGGGGGAGGCCGCGCCGGGCTGCCGGCGGCCAGCGCCACCTTGGCGAACTTGCGCACCGTGGGGCCAGGGCTGCGCGGCGCGGGCCTGGAGAGGCCGTCGGGGGGCGTGGCGCCGGGGCCTACGGCCACCGACACGCTGAGCAGGAAGCACTCGGCCGGCTCGTAGAGGCGCCCGGCCGCCGCCAGTTCACGCGCATAGCTGCCCAGGGGTGCCGCGTGTGTGGCCAGCTCGCGCAGCGACAAGTAGGTGGGCGACAGCAGCAGCCCCTCGAGGCCGAAGCGCAGGAAGTTGTCCGCGGAGCCGGGGCTCGGGAAACCGAGGAAGAGCACGCCGCGGCCCCGCGACAAGAACCCAACACGCGCGATGCGGGAGAAGGCGCGGTGCACGGGGCCGCTGTCGCGACAGAACTGCAGCACGTGGCGGCACACGCTGCCCACGCGGCCATACACGCAGCGCGCCTTGTGCGCGTCCCAGTCCTCGCGGCGGCACAGGCGCGAGCAGTAGTAGGTGTAGCAGCTGTGGCAGGACTTGAAGTAGAGGCAGGCATTGAACATGGTCTCCGTGCGCCGGCAGCGCGCGTTGGAGCAGGTCATCAGGTCGTCCTCGTCCGCGCTGGGCTCCGGGGACGCGTCGGCAGCCTGCCCCGAGCCCGCAGGCTCCTCGGCACTGCCGGCCGACGCGGGTGGTGAGCGCGGTGCCAGCGCGGTGGCCCCAGGGCCTGCGGGCCGAGAGTCCAGCAGGCGGCGAAGCTGGCGGCTCAGGCCTTCTGCCGTGGGCTCCGGGGCTTGCCCGGCAGGGGGTCTGGAGTCGATCACCAGATCAGTGATGAGCTCGTCCAGCTGCTCGAGGCTGCGCTGGCGGCCAGAGGTGGGGCCTTCGGGGGCGGCGGGCGGGAGCGGCCGCGGGCGGCCTCCGGGCAGCTCCCAGCCCCTGGCCGTGGGGCCTTCGGTGGCGCGCAGGTCGTTGTCGGTGATGGTGATCTCGGGCGTGACGTACCAGTTGCGGCCCAGGCCCTCGCCCGCGCGCCCCTTCTCGGACAGTGAAGTCTCAGAAAGTGACAGTGCCGCGTAGCGTCGGGGCGAGGTGGACAGGTTCACTACGACGGGCGGGCGCCGGCCTTCCGGGGAAGTGCCCTGCGGCTCCTGCGCCTCGCGCCCTAGCAGGTTCTCGTAGCTGCGTCCGCGCCCCAAGGGGTCCTCGCGCCGCGGCCCCGGCGTGAGGATGTTGTCCCAGGAGCGCGAGTAGTGGCGGCTGTCGGTACCCAGTCGGGGCGGGCTAGTGCCCGTGCCACCGTGCCACGAGGCGAGCAATGGGCCCGGGTCCAGCGGAGGCGCCACCTGCAGGGTGCGGTAAGGCCGCGGGCCCCAGTCGCCCCAGGCCGGGCTGCCACGTGGGTATGGGTAAGTCCGCGACAGGCTGTCGCGGTCGCGGTACCGTCCGAAATCCTCTGTGTAAAAGTGTCGGGAGGCGAAGTGGGCCTGGGGCTCCTCGGGAGGATACCGGGGGCCCCAGGGTGGGCCGTAGGCTCGGAGGGCTTCCCCATAATAGGACCGGGAGGGCGGTTCCTGGACCGGGAAGGTGCGCACTTCCCCTGCATAGTAGCCAACCCCGTGCCTTGGACTGGGCCCCGGGGGCTCCTCGGACGGAAAGGGCTTGGGGTAGTAGCTGTTGAAGGGAGGGACGGGGCTGGCTGTAAAGCTGGCGGGGTGGCCCTCCGGCTCCTCGGTGTAGAAGAACTGGGTGGGGCCCGGCGGGGTGGTGAAGGGGAGACTTCTGCGCTCTGAGTAGTCCCGGGGCCCAGGCAGCGGTCCGTCGCAGTACAGCGCGCGGGGGTCCGCGCAGTAGGAGTCACTGGGCGTGGGGGTGCGCGAGAGAGCCACGTGGCGAGGCCCGGGCACTGTGAGGCCATGGAGCTGAGGGGCGGCTCGGGCCCAGGACGTGGTCTCCGCGGGCCCGCAGGGCCGCGAGCCCCGGACAGCGTGCTGCAGCACCGCGTCGTCGGGCTTAATGTCCAGGCGGCAGCGGACATGGGGGGCGGGGCCGGTGGGCGGGGCCGGCGGCGCACAGCGCCCGGCGGCGGCGCATAGGGGAGCGATGCGGCCGGGGCCGCCCCGCTGCGGCTGCAGCTTAATGGGGTGCAATTCGTTGGCCAGTGCGCGCAGCGCGGGGTACGCGGGCTCCCGGCGCGGTGACCCCTCGGCCCGCGCCACCCGTTGCGCCTCTCGGCCTCGGCGCGGCAGCACTGGCGGCGAGGCGGGCGCGGGCGCCAGGCCCGGGGGCGCGCGGGGGGCGCTCTTGGAGCGGGCGCGGCGCCGAGGTTCCCCGTCGCGGGGTCGGGCGCGCGGCACAGCGGACTCCGGGGGCGGCGGCTCAGGGAGGGTCTCCATGGCCGCCCCGTCCAGCGTCTCCAGGAAGTCGAAGCTGCGACAGTGGCGCTTGTTGAAAGGCGCGGGCGCAGCAGGCGGGGCCACGGAGCGCTCACATGGCGGGCGCCTCGACGCGGGCCCCGGGGCCGCCACCTTGATGTCCTGATACACGGTCGACACCAACAGGTCTGGCGGGTCCGTGCGGGTCATCTTAAAAGAGGTCCCCAGGCTGGCAGCTGCAGCTCACTCGGCTTCGTGGGGCTTTCGCCCTGGGGGGAGACACGGGTCAGGGCGGCCTCTGCCAGTGGCAGGCCCGGATGCCCACACGCGCTGGCCGGACTTACCTGGGGCGCAGTGGGTGGAGCAGCCCTGGTTCCGGGCCTTGGCCGAGGCTGCAGGCTCCTGCTCCATGCCGGCGTCTGAAGCACCTGCAGGAGGAACCCGGCTGGGCAGCCACCATCTCTTTCAGCCACTTTCAGCGGGGATGGAACTGGGGTGGGCCAGCTACAGGTGATGCCAGTGCTGTGATCTCCCGAGCTGCTGGCCCCAGTAGGCCCTGCTGGGTAGGCTTGGTTAGACCCCCGCTTTCCTGGGACAGGACAGGGTAGGAAGAGTAGGCGTGTTGTCCCAGGACCGCCCCCTAGTGCCCATGGCTGGAATGACCTAGAGCTAATTTGGGGCATTGCGTACAGGCTTCCTGAGGGCTGCTGGCTCCACAAAGCCGGTGGGTGACAGCAGCACCCTCCTAGCGTCCGGGGCAGAGTGCCTTCCCCTGGCCCTAGCCTTAGCCAGCTCTGCATAGTCATTGAGTCTCCCCACCTGCTGACCAGGCTGGGCATGGAACCATTCCCTGAGTGCCACTGCACTGGGGACAGGGGCTGTGCCAGGTCCCAGTCCTGAAGCCCCAGTGGGCTCTGAGGTAGCCCTGGTAGGTCCAGGCCTGGCCCCTAGGCCGATGAACTGGAACATCCCAGCCTTGACACTTGGTATGGCCCAGACCAGAATACTGTCCCCAAAGAGCATCCCTGGGCCCTAAACCCCCCCCTCCTTTGCAGAAACCTCAGACTCCAGCTACCTTAGAGTGGCTGAAACCCACCAAGCACCCTAGGGGTTCATGACAAGGCCTGGAAAGTGCTCCCTTAGCTTTGTAGCCTGTGAACTGCAGTCTGGAAACCCGGTGCGAGACCACGTGGGGGTGTGTGAACCACCGTCATGGCTGCCCTGTCCCCCGGAGTAGCATCTGGCCAGGAGGCCATCCTCACAGGAGGCACGGTGGTGTGTGGGAGAAGCCCCTCCCCCATTCTCAGGAGCGGCCTTCCCCACAGCAGCTCTGAAAGGCTCTATAGAGTCTATGGGAATCTGCTGGGTGGGCCAGCGTCCACCCCTCTGTACCAGGCTTACATTCAGACTTGGGCCACCTACCCCGCTGTGGAGCCAGGCCCAGGACAGGCTGGGGAGGGGCTCAGACGGTGCTGACAGGGCCCCAACTCCTCACACAGCCTAGGGGCACATGCTCCTGGGGGAGCGGGGGGAGGGGGAGCTGAGTCCTCACCTGGCAGGACCTCTGGTTAAGGTGGTCCCTGTGTGTCCTAGGTGTGCAAGGCGCTTCTCACCAGTAGGGCTTCTCTTCTGGGTCAGGGCCACCAAAGCCCAGTACCTGTCCCCATCCTAGCCTGCATCTACCCCAACTCTCTCTGGTTCGCAGGACATCCCCCTTCCGCTCCCTTCCATCCATCCTGAGCTCTAAGCCAGGCCGGAATTGGGGGCCATATGACAGGGTGAGGCTCCGCCCCAGGGAGGTGACAGTCTGGCCTTGCCGCTGCGGAGGTGAGACACCTCACCCCATAAGGCTGGGGGTGGGCTGCTCGCTTGGGTCCTAGGCCTAATGAGTTTTGCGGGCGGCCCCCCCACCGCGCAGCTTGGCCCCTGGTAACCGGCTCCGAGCGGTTCTCGTGGAACCTGCCAGGGGTGGGACCCCCCCTCCCATCCTGTGGATGCCCCATCCCGAAACAGGGCTCACAAGGCAATGGCTCCCGACCTCTTACCTGGGCGCTGCTCCCCGGCCGAGCCCAATGGGCTGCGCAGGCCCACGCCCGCCCGTCGCCCCCGCTCCGCTGCGTCCCCCGCAGCATCCGCGCCGCGTCCCCGGCACCGGCAGAAGCTTCCAGGCAGCGGCGCGGAGGCCGTCCGAAAGCTCAGTGCTGCCCCTGGTGGCGGCCGGTGAGGCTGCTCTTAAAGGGGCCGCGCTGCTGTGGACCTGGGACCCGCGTGGCCCGCTGGCTCTGCGGTGGGGCCGTGCTGCACTCTGCGTGATGTACCCTCCCGCACCGTGAAGGTGGGGTCCAACAAGCTTGGGATCTAACCAGGGTACTGGCACCCAGGGAGCGGCCTGCAGCCCGAGGGCAGCTGGTGGCCTTGCGAGACATGGGAGGAGGCCTCTGGAGGAGCCCCAAGTCCTGGCCAGGGCTGTGGACATCTCGGAGAATGCACACATTGGGTTGGGCCCAGACAGGAGCAGATGGCTGCTCCTTGCCCTGCTGGCTGAGCAGGTACATGGGGCCATACGGCCCTACGCCTGAGGGGGGGCCTGAAGCCTCCTGTCCCCAGGACACCCAGCCTCTTCAAGCCAAGACACGCTCCTGCCCCCCACATTCAGTGCCCAGGCAGGGAGGCACTGTCACTGCACTAAGCAGGTCTGCAGGTGGCCCACTAGCAAGCCACTTGGTGACATCCTCTGCCCAGCCCTGCCCTGCCCACCCCTCCCAAGGAACATTCTAACTTGGCAGAGGGTGGTCTCAGATAACTTTGGCTCCAATGAGCAGGACCTGCCTATTGGGGGTCTATTAGATGTGGGACCCTAGCTAAGTACATTTCATATTGACCTTGTTCCCACATTCATGGGTGCCACAAGGAAGAGTCTCTACATGTCAGCTTGGTGGCTGTCCCCAGCACCCTGCCCAGTGATTGCTGTCCCACTGCCTCCCCCATTCTGGGTGTGAAACACTAGGCACAGGAACTGGGGACCAGGAAGCTTTCTGGGACCAGAAAGGGAAGGCCCAGACACCATTCTCCCACATCCTGCAGGCTGTCCACCCCTGGAGGGAGGGGCAGCTCCTGCAGCAAAGCTGTTCTCGTGGCAACTGGATCGTGGGCAGAGCCAGGTGGGCTGCAGGCTGTGGGAAGGGGCAAGGCCTGACAGTGTCACGAGGGAACAAGGAAGTCGATAGGACAGAGATTGTTTGAAGCCAGTAGGGCACAGGCACACACCTGCCCTCAGACAGCTGGGCACCCCCAGGTATTCCTGGGAGCAACTGCCCAGCCTCAGCCTAGGTGGGCGGGGACAGGCACGGAGGAGAGTGGCCATGCTGGGCCGTCCTCGAAATATGTCCTATCAGTCGGGCTGGAAGGCCTCCTACCCTAGAAGGCAGGGGCCGTTCTGGGGCAAAAAGGCTCTTTGGCCTAAAAGCAGGGGGCTCAGGCCTTTCCCACCTACCCCCAGCGAGTAGGGACAGCAGGGGCTGCAGGTGCGTCCCACCTCGCTGCCCTGGGGGCCAGGCGGCAGGGAGAAGCACACACAGACGCGCAGTCCAACAGGAGAGCTTTATGGTTGGGGTGGAGTGGGAAGGGGACGTGGGAATGAGTGAGATGCCCCGGCTCTGGCTGGCCAGCACGCCCGTGCAGGTGCAACGCTGGACACCGTGCCTGGGGAAGGCGCCG
Organism: Lyroderma lyra; assembly: GCA_004026885.1. Taxonomy (NCBI): domain Eukaryota; kingdom Metazoa; phylum Chordata; class Mammalia; order Chiroptera; family Megadermatidae; genus Lyroderma; species Lyroderma lyra. The sequence continues at coordinate 8,345 of PVJL010009657.1, forward strand.
CACTGCCCGGCGCGGGCAGTTGTGCCCGGGGGCCAAGGGCGCTCCGAAGCCCGGTGGAGGCGGGGCAGGAAGCGGAGACCGCCCGCATGCGGTGGGCCGGGTAAGCCGGAGCCGGCAGCGAGGACGTGCCCCGCCCCTGTAAACAGCCTCGCGGGCCTCCTGGGCCTCAGTCCCTCCCTGAGAAGCGCTGGGGGCCCGCCGCCCTCCTCTGCCGCCCACCTCTCCGCAGCGCCAGCCCCTCGCCCCCAGCAAGCGGAGTGGGCGCGCCACCCCCACGCCTACAGCTCCTCGTAGTCCCCGCCCCCGCGGTGGCCGCCCGGGGCCCCGCCCCCCAGGAAGGCCTCCAGCTCGTCCACCGCCGACCTCGCGCCAGCCCGCGGCCGCCGCCTGTCCTCCCGGCCGTCCTCCCTGTCCTTGCTCTTCTTGTGCCTGCCCTTCCTCTTGGCGGCCTTTTCTTCCTCCTGGGGGTGCAGCGCGGTGTCACGGGGCGCCTCCGCCGCACCCCCCCCCCCCCCCGCGGCATCCGGGGAAGGTACCTCTTTGCCTTTCTTCTTCTTTTTCTTCTCCTTCTCCTTGGGGGGATGTCCGCCCTCTTTACCTGGAGGAGCGGGGAGGCGCCGCATCAGCTCCCCCACCTCGGGCAGGTCCCGTGCTAACGTTGCCCAGAACCCACACCACAGCCCCTGGGTCTCTGCGCTGGGTCTGGGCGGCCCCCCACCAGTCCTGGCGACAGAGGTGACCTGCCAGAGATGCTGGTCACTCTCACTGATGTGCAAGCACTTCAACCCCAGGGCAAGCCTGGGACGGTCCTTTCCTCTCTGTTCCAGGGACCAGGAGCTTCTGGGACATGTCCCAGGTGACATGGCTAGTTGGGACAGAGATGGGTTCATGTGGCAAAGGGTGGGGATAGGGCCATCAGGAGCCACGAGTGCTCATCAGGCCTGGAGACCACATGAGCTTTCTCCATGGAGGGCCAGGTCCACGAGGGCTTTCAAGATAGCTCACAGTGGTGCCACCAGTGCCACCAAATCCCTCCTGTGTGGAAGCCCAGTCAGACGCCTCCAGCCGGAGCTTGGCCCGAGCCCCTGACCCTGAACACAGCTGGACCCCAAGCATGGCTGAGAGTGGCTGGAGTGGGGCTTCTCGGAGCTGTTGCTGAGGACCCTGGGGTACATCTGTGCACGCTGGCTGGGCTGCCTATGGTCACCCAGCACCCAGACTCCAGTGGGATGGGGACAGGGACGGAGGGCATAAGCAGGCCTCCACCTACCTTCACTGCCGCTCGCCTTATGGCCCATCGCCAGTCCCAACCCGAAGAGATCCGCGTCATTCTTCACTCGGAAGGAGGGGACAGGGAACTTGGGGGGCGGGGGCGGCTGGGCAGGGCTGGCATCCTCGTCTGTCACATCAGAGAGGTCCTCTCGTACGGGGAACTCATCCTAGAGAGGAGTGGGCTGGTCAGGCTGCCCCCTGACTGCAGCTTCCTGCGTCACGTGGCTCCTGTTACACTCCCCAACTTCCCCAGCAGGTGACGAGCCCCCTGGAGGGGCCCCACGCCGGACCCTGGGTCTGGGCCATGGCAAAGCCTGGGCTCTGGGAACAGTCACACACACCAACCAGCTTTGGCCTCACCATGATGCTGCCACCGCCATTCACCCCCTCCGGCCATGCCCCCTGGGGCACATCCTTGGGGTTCCTCACCAGTCTCCTTGGAGCGTCCGAGTCACTCTCAAAGTCGGGGTCGTCCATGACAAAGGACAGCATCTGCGCAGCAATGGGCCCCTCAGGATCACTCTCGGAGGACGCGGCCAGCTTGTCCTTGTCGTCCTCGTGCCTTCCAGGGGAGCCTTCAGCGGGGGGGCCCCGGGACTCTGTGGCGCCGGGAGCTGTGCCCCTGTGTGGCCTCGAGGCCTTTGTGGAGGACCTTTAGGACGAGGAGCAGGTCAGGGCGCCGCGGCCGCTCCTCCCCCAACCCCTCCCCCCGGGGACCCTCCACATACTGTTTGGTCTCTGGCTCCGAGCACTTCTGGGGGGCCAGGACAGCGGCCTTCAGGTGCCCTGTTACCTCCTCAGTGGAAAGAGTGATGTTTTCCCTGGGGACAGGGCCCGTGGGTAGCAGGGGCCTGCCAGGTGGCTTGTCTTCAAGGTCCACGTCATCCTGGAAGCCTGCCACCATTGGGTTCCCTCCTGGGGCCTCCCCGTCGCTGTAAGAGAGGGGCAGGGTGGGCAGAGGTCACGAGGGGTAGAGCTCCAGGCACTTCTGGCACCCACAGACACGGGACGCTGACTGCGGCCTACTGCCCTTGGCACTCACATTCCCGTGGGGACACTGATGGCCGACACAGCCATTTCAAGGGCAGCTGCGGGGCTGCTCTGCAGAGGGCTCCCCTGCTGTGGCAAAGGGGATGTGGGGGCACCCCCACAGTGCAAGCCGTGTAGGGGGACCGCAGGTGGTGTGCGGCGCCGGGGCGGGCACGGTGTGTGTGGGCCTTCCCAGCATTTTGCATTTTTAGGGAGACACGTGACGCTTGAGGTTCTTGGCCCAGTGCGGGAACGGGTGGGTGGCCAAGGTGCAGCGGGCAGTTCTGCCTGTGGGCGCCCTGTGGGCACAGGCCTGCAGCTGGGAGGGCCCGGTGCCTCCCTCACCTGTCGCTGTCCTGAGGGACCTCGGCCCCGCCTCTCCTCCCATCCTCAGGTGGGGCGGTGTCCTCCAGGAAGCTGTGGTCCAGGCTGTCCGCAGGGACAAAGTCCTCCACGTCCCGGACTTTCACTGAGGCCTCTGGAGCCAGGGCTGGATCTGTGCCCACAGGCGAGATGCAAGGAGAGGAGCTGTGTGGCTGCCCCGGCAAGCTGCCCCCAGGGGGAGGGGCCCACCCCAGTCTGGGGGAGCTCACGGGGCTACCTGAGGGCGCAGGGACAGCCTCCGCAGCTGGTGACGTCCCGAACAGCCGGGAGATGATGCTGCGTTTGGGGGGCGGGGCAGGGGCCACAGGCTGCACAGAGGGCAGGGGGTCCTCTGAGGGCGACGCAGGGGAGGGGCAGGCTGAGGGGGTGTGCAGGGGCAGCTGTGGGGCCGGCTGGGGCGTGCTGGGGCTGGAGCTCCCCGTGGACACAGCGCTTGGAGGCACCACTGGGGACTGGGAGCCTGAGGATGGGCTCTGCCCGTTGGCCGCCAGTGGGGACGTGTGGCCGCGGCTGCGCGCCTCCATCATCTCCAGGAAGCTGGGGGGACACAAGCAGCAGTGAGAAAGGGCCTTCCTCATCTCTTCCCCGATGTGCTGACAGAAGCAGTGACAGCGGTGTCCCTGTCCCCAGGCCCCTGGTGGTTTGTCTGGGGGCAGGGCTGGCCTCCCTACCCACAGCCTCCGGCCTCGCTGCAGACGGCAAGGGGCCTCCCGGGAGGTGAGGGCCACAGCCTCAGACGAGCCCTGTTGCCCCTGGGCTGGGGACGTGGGCTCTCTAAGCCTGCAGCAAGGCCACCTCTTCCGAGGGAGCTCTGACCTGGGTCTGGAACGAGGAGCTGGCCCCTGCTTGCAGGCTGGGATCCCCGGGGACCTGGAAGGGGGTGTCTAGGCTGGTCGCCCTCACCTCTTGGTGGGGATTTTGGGTTTGGGGTTTGGCACAGATGCTAGCCCAGTTCTCAGCCAGCCCCAGCTCCTCACAGTGGGGCATGGGGACACAACGGCCAGGTCCCTGAGGACAGTGTGCTGGGCTGGGCGGCAGGGGCACGTAACTGACAGAGGAAACTGTGGGAGCCGCTGGCTGCTCCTAGCGGGACTCCCTCTGGGTGGGTTCCCGCCGGTCACTCAGTTTCCAGAACCAATAGCCAGGTCTGGATCCAGGGGGACCAAGGCTCTTCCAGGGGTCCTTCTGGGACAGATGCCTGCTGGGGGAGCCGGAAGGTGGGGGCCCTGACGTGCAGGTGTGCTCTCTGGGAACCAGTGTTTGCAGGGGCAGTTCAGGGTTCCGCCCACCCTGAGGGACGAGCACCTCTGCCTCTCCCAGCAGCTGCGGGCACCCCAGGGACCCCGATGGCAGAGGTGCGCCCCCTGCCAGGCGTCTCCCGGAAGCTCACACACTGCGCAGCACAGAGGCAGGGCCGGGGCGGCGCCCCACTCAGACCCCCTCCCTCACTATGTGGGAGCAGAAGATTCCTCTACCCACGGGCCCCCACCAGCCTGAACCCCCCCAAGGTGAAGGAGATCCTTGAATACTACGCTGGCATCAACCTGCGAAACAGCTTAAAACCGACAGCAGGGAGTTCCCTGGTGGTGCAGTGGCTTAAGGCTTCGGCGTTGGCGCTGTCAGTGCTGCGGCCTGGGTTCGATTCCCGGTCAGGGAGCTACCCACATACCAAAAAGCAAAAAAAACAAAACAAAACAAAACCGACAGCAGCCTCGGCCAGAAAACGTCAGGGCAGCTGGTTGCACCAGGGCCCCGGGCAGACAGGTGGCCTGGGCCAGCAGCAGCTGGCACCGTACTCCAGGCAGCCAACAGGCGAGCTGGGCCGGACAGAGGCAGCTGCAGCAGCAACAGCTGTACCACCAGTGTGCCCGCGTCCCCATGGCCTGGCAGCTGTTGGGGTGGCGGCCAGGCAACACCTCTGGCTATGTGGGCAGGGCCGCAGGGCACCTTGGGGGGAGCCAGACGTCTCCCGAGGGCAGGCGGGCTCCCGTCAGCTCAGAGCACCTGTTCTAGACAAGCCTGCTTTTACTCAGATGTGCTGTTGTGCGTCGGCAACAGGGAGTGCTGACACCGGTACCGCCCCACAGGGCCCTGGGCCCACGTACATGCCGTAGTTCTGGTCCTCGGTCTCCTGCTGCACCGACAGCTCCTCCAGCGTGGCGTCGATGTCCAGCTGGTTGGTCTCCAGCTGCCGCAGCAGCGTCTCTCTCTGCAGGGAAGCAGCAGAGGCCTGAGCGCGGTCGTCTGGGAACCTGGACACCCACATCCAGGTGACCAGCAGGACACTGAAGGCGCTCAGTGTGGCTACGAAGACACATGGACGTGACTGGAACAAACCAGCCATAAAGACAGTGCCTGGTGGCACAAGGAGGGCCCCGAGGTTCCAGAAGTCTCCCTGCCACCTGCTTTTCCATGCTGACTGGACACGCCCCCCCGGTGTGCACCCACTGCAGAACATTCTGGTGTGGCTCTGGCACCCTGGGGTGCTGACGGCCCGGGACAGGGAGTGCAGGGCCGCCGGCCAGCACGGGATCTGTGTGCGCGTCACGCCCGAGGGGAAGAGCTGAAAGCGTCTGTGAGAACGGCGGAGGGCAACACTGGGGTGCTGAGAACAGGTGCGTGGGGACCCCGGCCCCCACCCCGGCCTGCAGGGTCCATGTTTCTTTCAAAGCAAGAGAAGGCGGGAGGAGAGGAAGACCCAGCCTCCTGAGCACGTTGCACGTCCTGCTGGAGAGAGGGAAGCTTCTGCAGCTGCAGAGGGCCCGGTGACAGGCAGCGTGGATGTCACATGCTCCTGGGTGCTGAGCATGGGCAGGACAGAAGGACCCAGAGGTGCAGAAGGCGGGCAACACCCTGCGTGGCGTTAAGGCCCTGAGTTTCTGACAGTGTGAGGAGAAACTAAGAGGGGCACGGCACCCTCACCACCCCTGCAACCGCCCCGTAAACCTGAGTCACCCCCCACCCCAAGCTTGTGAAGACAGCAGCAGGTGTGACACCTGAGCCCCGCAGGGGCATCTGGGTGGGGGGCCGGCACTTTCTGGCAGGGCCCCCGGCGCAGCTGCTGGAGAGACGTCCCCACCCGGCACGCAGGCCCACCTGAAGCTGCAGGAACGGAATGTTGAAGAACTTGTGCAGGTGCTTTAGGCCGAAGCTGTTCTTCATGGAAGACTCAGCGTAGCGGAAGTAGGACGAGCCTGGGGGCCTGCGCAGCGAGGACAGCCCCGGGACCACAGTGGTGCTGGGCAGCGTGGCGACCCCTTGGGCTGCCCTCGAAGCCCCTACCCATCTGAGGCACCTTCTGCAGGCAACTGCCCCAGGCGGGAGGACGAGAGCCAGTGGCCCGCGGTCCCTGAGCTGCAGCCTCAGCCTCAGTACCCACTCAGCCGGGTGCCCCCTGGGCGATGCCTGGACAGGCCACACACCCTCCCCTCCCGGCCCACTCGGTGCCAGCAAACCAGCGGCCGCCCTTGGTCCGCAGCCCCGGCTCCCTGCTGCAGAGTGGTCCTGCCATCCTCCCTCTCACCACCCAGGTCTGTGTCCCCAAGCTCACGCACATACTGTCTACCCCCTCCGCCCAGGCCTGCCCAGCTGTGTGCCTACAGGTCACGTTTGTCCTCGTGACGGGGGCTGGAGGGCAGGGCCTTGGCGGTGACCCCAGTACACAGCGGGGAGCCAGCAGCACACACCTGTTCAGGCTGTCGATGAGGCCGTGCACGTCGTCGGGCAGGACGACGCGGTGCTCGCCCATGTCACGGTAGTTCCCCAGCACGCACACCGGCACGTGGGTCGGCACCTTCGGGAGCTCGCGCAGGATGTAGCTGAAGGTCCTTGGGAGCCCATGTGAGGAGAGACCCACCTGAGTCTCAGCCCCGGGACCCCAGACCCTCACGGGTACAGAGCACGACGGCAGGATAGTGGGCGCCCACAGCCCCCTCCCACTGACCAGCGCCAGTCGCCCTGCCCTCCTCAGGCAGCACCTTGCTGTGTGACTCTTCTGCAGGTCACAGCCGTGACCTGGGGGGGCTGACAGTCATTCCCGAGCAGGGCTGTCACATGGTTCCTACTGGCACACCAGGAGCCATCACCAGCAGTGACAGAGCGTCCCCAGCCCGGAGTGAGCAGTGCCTATCAACGAGGTGCGCAGCGCGTCTATGGCCTGCTTTGCCTCACGTACAAGCGCACTCTGAGCCGTCCAAGGGTGTCTGCCCCGCTCCAGGGGCGCCCATGCACGTGGACACGGCAGGCCGGGGCCACATGGTGGCTGACCAGCGTTCTGTCCTCCACAGAGTGGGGCTCCGAGCGGTATTCTGGGTCCCAGGGCTTGAGCAACGCCTGGCACCACCTGCCCGCCGGACGCCTACGCCCTGCTCTCTTGGCTTCATGGACACATGCATGCCACCACTTCCCACGGCGGCGGCTCCTCTTCACAGCACAGGTGGCCTCGTTCACCGGCCCACTGCTGTCCTGTGTCATTCCTCCTGGACTTCAGGTCCTACCCATTGAGCAAAGGCAACAGGGTGCTACAGTGCCACTGGGGTGGCCGACAGTGTCTCTGCCTGACTCCACACAGGAGAAGCACTGCAGTTCCCAGGAGAGACACGCTGGCCCTCCCTGGCGTGTCCCCAAGCCCCCTGCTGCTTGCGCAGTCATGTCTGTGGCATGTGCTCCGCCGTCCCACACTCCACACGTGTCTCCAACACGCTGTGTGCTGGTGGTCAGGCAGCACCAGGAGGTACCTGCTGCTGCAGGGGCAGGCTGGGCACCTGAGGACGTGCCCTTCAGTAAGAGCATCCCCTGTACAGGTGGTGCGGCAGCGTTCCAGAAGCGTAAGAAAGAGTGTGGGCGACGCTCAGGAGACCTGGCTGGGCCCCACCAAACGGCAGCAGCGCAGCTGTGACGATCAGACCTGCTTTCTCTGTATTCCCACAGGCAGTGGCCGTAGTGACGCTCAGGAGCACAGTAAAAGGAAGGTGGACAGCCACAGGCCACCTCCAAACACACGGCTGTCAGCTCCTCCGGCACCTGAGGACTCACGTCTGGTGGCACCTGCTGCAAGGCTGTCCCTGCACTTGCTGGGACACCTGCCCTTCGAGTGGCAAGTCCCAGGCACCTCCCTGCAGACGTCGCATGTCGTCTCAGGTGACTCCACACAGGATGGGCACCCCCGCACCTCTTGCCTGCTAAGTGCCCTCTGGAGCCTTTCATGGGGAAGGCTCTGAGCTGGGTATCCCCCTAGTGTGAGTCAAGAGTGTGGGGGCCCTGGGAGCCCCCAACACACACGGACACTGGATCCCACCACATTGAGACGGTATCTTCAGGAAGGCGCCCGCCGTGCCCACTACCCCGCTCTCCAAGCACAGACGTGAACACCCCGCCCCTGTCCGCACACAGTTGCCCACGCGAGCTGGACCACGGGTGGCCTCGGGGCGGCCCTTACCACTGCTTGGTGATGTCGAACATCATGACCACCCCGTTGCAGTTCTTATACACGTCCAGGAACTCGGCGTCCAGGGCCAGCTCAGACTCCGCCTGGGGACGGGAGGGAATCAAGTGTGAGATGGCACTCCGGGGGCCCCATAAGCGTGTCCCCACACCTGGGAGAGGCTGAACGGGACTTGTACAATCCACAAAGGTAACCACTAGTTTAACTGGGGGGAAACCACGGACATGAGATCGCCTAGTGTGGGCTTGGGAAGCTCTGCCTCCAAGGGCCCGGCAGTGACCAGTTCCCCCTCAGGGCCCCAACTCCCCTGCACCCAGAAGGATAAGCATGCTGGGCAGCCACGGCAAGACGTGCACTACAGCACGGAGGAAGCTTCTAGAGCACAGACCGGGGCTGTGATGTGCTACACAAAGGGCCAGACAGACCGGTCAGGCGGTCACTTAACCTTCCCGGAGTGAAGGGGAGGGAGGAGGCTGCCTACGCCCAGGAGGACAGCGCAGGACCCCTGGAAGCCCCTGGATGGCGTCTGCAGGGGAGCGCGCCGGGCAGCCCCCGTGCGCCCAGGCCACAGCATGAAGGCAGGTCTCATGCTCCGCAGACCTGGGGCCTCTGTGACGCCGGTTCCCCCGAGTCCCTCTCAGGTTGCTCAATGCCGCGCGGGGTCTGGCCGGTGTCATGGTCAGCCACCCCAGTTTGACCGCAGGCAGCACTGGGTCCCCCCAGCAGCGGGCCCCGTGCGGCAGGGCGCCGCTTACCTCCTGGGGGTCGTTCTCCATCTTCAGGCAGTCACCTCGCTTTTTGCATTTCCCTTTATTGAAAGAGAGAAATTACGGGATGGCACCGCCCCTCCCCATGTCCCACGCCCCTCCCCATGTTCCATGTCCCGGCCTCCACCTCTAGCAGGTACCATGCTGACTGGACACCCCAGGAGCCCTGCTGGTGGCAGGGTGCAGCTGGGGCCCCAGTGGAGCCTTCCCGGTAGCTCCGGCCGCCCAACCCAGCCCACAGAAAGGCCCCCACGGGCTGCCAGCAGCTCGGCAACTGCCCGGTGACACCACCCTGACGCCCCACTGGGGCTCAGCTCCAAGTGCAAACACTCCCCTCCTGGACTGACAGGTCCCAGCCCGAGAGGGTGCTGACGGAGGGGACAGGCTTCCTGCCTCCTTCCCAGGCCATGGGGACTCTGTCCCAGGAGCCGGACCACCACGCCTTACACAGGCAGGAAGTGGGACCCCACCGGTTCCCACCAGCAAGGACACATGCTACTCAGAAGAGGCCTGGTCCCCAAGTTCAGACCTATCTGTACACTCACATCCCCCCAAAACACATGCAGACCCAGGGGCCCCACGGCCCGGTGAGGTCGCCATCAGCAGCCTCACTTGCCCTGTGCCAGCCGAATCGGTCCCTGGCACCCAAATCCACCCCAAAAAGCACAGCGGTGAGAGAGGGCCCGTGGCTCTGTGCACAGAGACATGCCCCTTTGTCACTGGGGGACACATGCAGCCAGGGTGCCCGCGAGGTTGGAGGTCAGACATGCTCAGACCGCGGGGAACATGGTCTGTCTCAAGCATCTCAGGGGAGGGACTCGTGACCTGAGTGTGAAGGGGGGATACACTGCCCCTCCCCCCCAGTGCACAAGGTACAGCCTGCGGGTTGGGGTGCTGTGTGTGCTGGGCTGTCTGACAGCACAAGCGCCCCCGTGAGAACACGGACACCCACAGTTAGCAGCACCCATGAGACAGACGCGGCCCAGGGACGGCTGCTTCGGAAGCCAGGGAGCTGGTCCTGGGCTCTCGGCACGTGGGGAGTATGTGTCTGATAAATGGGGTGCTACACTGGCAACACTGCAGGAGGGACCCCAGAATGGCCTCACGGAGGCCTCTGGGTCTGGAGCCCCCCCCCCCACCAGCCACATCTGCCTCTACTGCCCTGGCCTCAGGCTCAGGGGGCAAAACAGGTTTACACAGTGAAGCCCGTGGTCCCCCACGTGTCACTGCCACGTACTCCATCCTGCGCCTGAGACGCAGGGCAAGTGGCCCAGGTCAGACACCGAACGGGCAGCCACCACCAACCCAGACCTGAGGCCAGGGCTACTGGGAGCAGATGCTGATGGTCGTCCATGCCACATGCCGTGGGCGGAGCCGACGCTGTCTGACAGGCAGAGATTCGAGGGACCCACACCCGAGGGGGACGTGCACATGGACTGGGCGTGAGGGGGAGGGCGGTAGCCTCTTCTTTGAAAGGATGAAAAGCATGCAAGAGAAAGGCGCCTGTAATAAAGACACGACTCACCCTTGTCAACTACATCCCAGACTTCAACTTTGACGATGTCATCAGTGGCTAAAATGGGAAAATACGGAGATCAGGACCCAAATAAACTGCTGGTTTCACAACGATGGGCTTCTAGTGGGCATCTGGAGGTCACTGGAGACACTGGCCCCTACGTGGGTGCTGTCCCCACCAAGGGCACCCGGCTCCTGCCCAGGGCCCTTGCACGTGCTGTGACCTGGGCCACTCCCTCCCTAGATGTCAGGGAGGCTTGTGGTGGTGGGCCCCCTCTACCCAAGGATTCCACAGGAACCGCTATGCACCTGCCCCCAAGCTAAGGGGCGTAAGAGGTGCCCTGCCAGGAGCTTGTGCTGCCCAAGGGCTCCCCGTCAGCCCCTGGCAGGCGAGCAGGGGACACCAAGTCTGTGCAGTGTCCCAGGACGTGGCCTGGCTGTCACTAAGTGGGAGTCAAGACTTGCACAGGGGCCTCGTGTGTCCTGCTGCTGACCACCAGGTGTGCCCTCAGTGAAAAGCCACGTTCAAAACGTTTCCCGATTCCTGAGTGTGCAGAGCAGCACCAGGCAAGGAGCGAGGGGCGAGAGCGGCCGAGGTTGGGCTACGCTGGGGAGGGGCGAGGCGTGCTCTGTCCGCCAGGGATCCTGCCAACAAGCCACCTCCCAGCACCTTTAGGGGACAAGGGCTCGGCAAAACCTGACGCAAAGGCTTGGGCTCAGGGGACTGAGGGCACCTATGCCCTAGTGGGGCAAGCCTGCAGCCCTGCCCTGAAGCCTCTGCCAGGGCGCCTGTGGCTCCCCCGGAAAATGTCTGGTGTTTCACGGGCGCTTTCACCCCTCCACGTTCTCCACGGTGCCCCAAAGCGACTTTAGTGAGCCCCCCACGATAGCCCCTTGGAGGTCACGGGCTCCCACACGTTTCCATGACGACACCCCCACGGAGGAACGGCAATGGAGTGAACGTGCCCACCCTGCAAAGGGCCCTGCGCCTCCGTGCAGCTGCCCCGCCCCCTACCCGCTGCCCCGCCCCCTACCCGCTGCCCCGCCCCGCCCCGCCCCGCCCTCACTTTTGTAGTTCCAGTGGATGCTGGTGACCTGGATCTCCTGCGTGGGGATGTACTCCTCCACAAACTTCTTGCCCTGCAGCCGGTGCCACAACGCGGTCTTGCCGGTGTTCCTGTCTCCTCGGATCACTATCTTCACTGGCGGGAGGGAGAAAGGGCAGATCAGGTAAATAAACCAAAGGCGACCGTGAACTTCACCGACAGGGTCCCTGCCCACACAAGTCGTCCCCTGCACAGACCGTGGCCGGTGCAGCCGGGGCGCAGGGAGGAGCCGAGTGCCAGGGGTGGGGGGTGCCACCACCTGCGCAGCTCCGAGACCACCCACTGGGGCTCACTCCCCGGTGCTGCTTCCTGGAAGGGGCCCGGGAGGCACTTGCTCCCAGGCTGATGGAGTGACACCTGCTTGGACTGGACTTTGCACTCGCTGACACCCAGGGCTCACAGGGTCAGGGCCGGGCTGCTGGAGGGCCAGCGTGGTGCTCTCCTTGGGCAGCGTCCCAGACCCCGACGGCTGGCTCTTACCGGCCTCCCCTCAGCCCTGTATGGTCAGTGCGCACTGACAGCAGAACGACAGGCACACGTGTGGGCTCTCAGCACAAAGCCAGTGTTCTGGTCTGCCCTCCCGACCAGCACACCAGCACTTCCGGAGCAGCCTGGGTGCCAGGTGCGGAGGCGGGAGGACAGTGCAGGGTCGGGGAGAGTTCACATGCGCAGGCAGGACGACTGAGCGGGGGCAGGGGCTTTTGGGGGCCGGAGCCCACAGCCCCGCGCAGCAGTGAGAAGGCGGGGTTCAGCACAGGACTGCCACGACCTGGTCTGTTCTGGGAAGAAGCTGAAGGAGGGCGGTTAGGGGTGCTGTGCAGAGCCAGCGGGGCAGCCCACGGGGGACTGGCGCTGACAGACTTCAGCGGTAAACTGGACCTCAGGGGAGACAGTGTCACCAACAGCTCTGTGGTTCTGGCCTGTGAACACGCGTAGATGTGGGACAGGCAGCCTGCTGAAGGGGCTGGAGCTGCTTGCGGACCTCGAGCAGAGGTGGCGAGCCCGGGGTGTTGGGCTGGAGCTCCCGCGCGGCCTCACAGGCCTTGCAGACGGGAGAAGGTGCTTTAAGTCAAGGGGCTGGGTAAGGCCACCAAGGCAGCTGCAGAGAGCGCCAGGCTGTCCCGAAGCCGTGACCCAGCCGGGCGTCCCGGGGCCACCGGCTCCTCTCTGTCCTCACACCACGCTCCTCCTAGCCCACGGCTCCTGTTCTCAGAGACACTTCATGAAGCTCAGTCACCAACTCAACTCCCTCGTCCCATTCCAGGTTCCCCCAAAGTCACTAGAGTGTATGAGCTCTTCCAGACTTTAAACATTTCTGGCCAAATCTCAGGGACGTGCCTCTTCTACCCCGTTTATCATGTCACCAAAAAGGACACAGGAGCCACTCCTCTCTGGCCACAGGCCAAACATGGCCTGAGGGGAAAGGTCAAGACAGGCTGGTGCTACAGACTCAGCTGTGGGACCTGTCCTGGGCCCACGTGCTGAGCCCAAGCTGGGTCATGGAGGACTGGCAGGAGCCCCGAGGTGAGGGCCAGCGGGGCAGAAGCCCTCTGCAGCCTGACCCCGGGGAGGGCAGGCTCCTAGTGTTCCCTGGACACTGTGGGCCAGGCTGAGGGAGGGACAAATCTGGGGTCGGTGCCCAGGCCTCCCATTTACTCTCCGAACGCCTCCCTTGTGGTGCTGTGGTCTCGTTTCCTGCTTTAGTTTCTTGCCGTGTCTCAGCTGTGGGAGGCAGGCTCTCTCCCAAACCCACCTGGCCCTTCTGCAGAGCCTGTGCGCTCCTGCACGCATGAACATGTGCAAACCTCTTTACTTCTTTAAAGATCCTACTCGTCCTGACATTACGTGCTGAGGTCTTGAGAGGCCAGGTCTGATGTTTGCTGTCTCCGCTGCTCCGACACCTGGGGCTCTGTCTCCTGTGCACTTATTTTCTGATTTTTGACTGGCAGCTTGTGCTTTCTTGCAACTTGGCAGTCGGGGTTGAAGTGGCAGTCGGCGGAGAGTGCCTGTGACAACTCTGCCTGCGGCTGGGAACACTGCCAACCTGGACTTCCTGAAGCACTTTCTCCACCTGAGATTTCTGGGACACTGGTGGCTCTGAGGCAGACCCACCTGGAGGTCAATTTGGAGCACAAATACCTGGGAGATGCAGCTTTGTGCAGGGACCTCCTCGAAGGGGCTCCAGGGCCCCCAATGGAAACAGAAGCGCCAGCTCCCAAGGTCGGCCAGGTGGCCTCCCAGCACCCACCCCTTTGCTTTCAGGGAAGTGAACAGCTGTGTGCCCTCCATCCACGTTCAAGAGCTAAGTGAGGCATTAACAGTTTTCTAAATGTTGTATGCAAACTTTAAAAACTGTTTTTAGGGGCAGGGCTGTTCAGTTGCCAACTTTATCATATGGCCTGAAACTGTGAAAGCCACGTGCGGTCCAGGGTTTGGTTTCTTACACGTGAAAGCACCTGACAAGGAGAAAACTCACATTTCTGACTTTACAGTCATTTCATCCCTACAAAAGGGCTTATTTTTTATTTTTCCCGTGCTGGAGTTCACTGGGAAAGTCAGTGAAAATGGGAAGTCCTTGTCTTGGTTCCGATTTTAAAGAGACTTTCCGTGTCTCTTGTTATTACATGTGGATATGGGTTTGGGTAGACTCTTGAAGAGGTAAAAGCAGTTCCCTTCATCCCCAGTTTGCTAAGAAGTGGGGCATTTCCTTTTTTTGCAAATCATGAATGGGTGTCGGATTTCTCCAGGTCTTTTCTTGCACCTACTGAGCTTATAATGCTGCTCCTTTAAATCGAGTAATGTATATTTCCTGTTCAGCGATCTGTGCATTGCTGGAGTAAGTCCACCTGGTCCTAAATGTAATGATTTGTCATTGTCACCACTTTACTGATTTTCTAGACCTGATTTCCTAATCTTTTAAAAACTCCAGTGTCAGTTTTTCCCTTTTACCTGGTGAGTGTGCCTGTCCCCACTGACTGTGGCTGGGGACAGGCGAGTCATTGCTGCCACTGCGTGTGATAACTTCTCTCTTTTTTAAATAATTAATTAATTAATTAATTAATTTTATTTTATTATTATTTTTTTTGGGGGGGGTATGTGGATAGTTCCCTGGCCGGGAATCGAACCCAGGCCACAGCGTTGACAGTGCCAGCGACGAAGCCTTAAGCCACTACACCACCAGGGAACTCCCGCGTGGTAACTTCTAGCGACTGCGCTGCTCCCTCCTCCCGCCCTGCCGCCTTCTGTCACGCTGGGCACGGTTTTCTATGCCCTCTTTTTGCATGGCTTTCGGAAGATCTGCAATGTGGTTCTATTCTTTGAATGGTTAACTCTTAAATTTTTAACATTCACATTTGCTGCAGTGAAGTCTGCCGTGAATCCATGTCTTGTCGTCCTCGTAAATAAAACGAGGACACTCCCCATGTTAATTGTGACAGTGATGAAGAGAGCCCCCACGTGTATCCACTTCACCCCCATGTACCCGTTTCTGTGCTTGCTTCTGCCCTCCTACCTCTGAGCTCTGTTTCCTTAGAGTGTGGCCCCCAGTATCTATGTCAGCAAGAAGCTGTGCACCGTGAGCTGCCCGTCTGAGACTGGGGACAGGTTCAGTCACACTCCCCCTGAATGATGGCTTCCTCCGCATAGGTTTCTGGGCCCACAAGGGTTTTCCCTCAGGCCACTCAGGTTACTGTGAGTTGGGTCATCAGTTTACTGGCCGTTTCCCTGAAGGCAGTCTTTTTGTTCTGGTTGCTTCTATAATTCTTCTGAGTCTGATGTTCTGAAAATTTCCAATCACGTGTTCCACTGTGGACGTTTTTAAAGCTCTGGAGTCAGACGGCTTGGGGTGTCGTGTATTTCACAATTACGGAAAATCCTCAGTCTTTTCTTCGAATCTGCTCTCGTCTCCATCCTCGTGGATCTTTCCAGCTGACGCACGGAACGTGTGCTGGGACCGGCTGCATTTCTGAGCCGCACCACTTGCTTCCAGGCACTACCTCTGTCTTCAGTTGAGTTATGCTGATGTTTTTATTTCAATGACCGTGTTTCCATTGCTGGAGGTTGCTGTCTTTGATTGTTTCCCAACCACTACGTGCCGGTTCAGTCTTGATAAAGTCTTAAGAGTTTTCTCCTTGTCTTTATCTTTTCCAAGTTTAATACATTTGTTTTCTAGTCTTTCAGCTTTTGTGAATGAAGAGTTTTTACTTTGTCTCCCCTGAACTGAAATCCTTCTAAAATGTGAAATTTACTCTCTTATAAAGTTCATTAGAGGAAACCCTGTAATATCAGAAATAAAATGATCTTGTTTGACACGTGAAAAAAAAGTAACTAGACCCTACTTCTAAGTTAAAAAGTCTAATCAATTTCAGAACCTTAGACCGTGATAAGGGAAGTGATTTACCTCAGATAAGGGAAGTGATTTACACAGGAAACCTTTCATTAGACTCGTCCACCCCAGTGTAAGAGAAGCCCTTCACTAAGAGGCTCGTGGCAAACTCGTGGTTAACTGTGGACTCCTACCCTTCCCTTCCATCCGAAGACACGATGCAGGAAACGGGCTTGATTCAACGTTAATTCACTCCCAGCCCCACACAGTTCCTGAAAAAACAGGTAATCATTTTCTTTCATACCCACCCCCCAAAAATAAACAAAAAGAAAGCATATGGTTTATCTCAGACGCACATGTGCGGTCACTTCTGGAGGAGACTGGGTTTGAGTCCTAATAACGCCCTCTTTCTGGGTCACCGTCACCTCTCCAGGATCCCAGTGGGCCCCCTGATCCGGGACAGCTCATTCCCAGCACAGCAGTCACTCTTGTGCTCGGAGGCCTTCAAAGCTCTCTCACTGATGGTCTCCAGGATGGCCTAAAGGCCCGCATCACCCTCACCATGCACTGTCACCTGGGCCCAGGACATGCCTCCTGTGCCTTTCCCACCACACTCCTTCCTACCTTCTGCTCCACTAGGCCCTCTGTCTGACCTGCTGTTTCAAGTTCCAGTCCTGCCCCACCCTCACCTTGTTCTGCACGTTTTCGGTAACACCTAACCCCTGAGACAGGCTACAGTCATTTACTTATTGTGTTTACTGTGACGTCTGTCTTCCACCCCCGACTACGACGTTAAGTCCCACAGGCAGAGGCTGCTGTCTGAGTTTCCACTATGAACACTCAATAAATATTTGCTAAATAAATGAACATTAGAGAAACCTATAAAGGAAAACATGGTGTGTCACGGACAGCAAAGGCTTGGGAATTTGTAAGTCGGGCCTATTGCCCCATGTCAAATAATTTGCCAAACACATTCACTTCCTAAAGGGAAAGCTCTCTTAACCCTGAAATCAGCCTTTCAGGAGCTCAAGTCTATTTGTAAGACGCAGCACTGAGATCCAACTAGCCAGGACTCTGGCCGTCCCAAAGTCTAGCAGCATTCTTGGTAGGGACAGTCTGCCCAGCAGGTCCGTGGGACTGGTCTTTGCTCGGGCAGGAAGCTACCCACAGTTACAGCTTCTCCACCAAACACAGCTGGCAAACTGTCCAACTGTGACAAAAAGGGTAAGGCCCCTTCAGATAACCTTTCTTCCAACCAGTCTACGCAGCTGACGTCCGAACTACAAATACGGCCTAATGTCTCACTCAGGTTTTGATTCCAAATTTGACTCGTATGCTGGGACTCTGTACACGTGTGACACGACCCACTTCTCATTATCACAGCAATTCAAAAGAAAACTACTTATTTTCGCCCAAGACGAAGACATTCCATAGGAAATGTATACTTGAAAATCATCAGCTCTTACCTAGAAAAATCCCGCTGATCTGTTCCTCTAAGGAAGACGTCCTGGAAGAGAAATACTAGAAACGTTCTGGTCTACTGACTGATAATGGAAATCAACAAGTTTTAAAACTGCATATTCTTCAACTACAGAGACAACAGCCCTCTGAATTTTAATTCAGGTACAAATCCCAATTTCTCACCATCTTCCCACCTCTCATTTAGCTCTAGACCTGTCCCTAGTGACCTGAGGTGGGGTCCTTCTGTGGGGACCATCACTGCCCTTCTGTCTAGCGGGGAGTGCTTTTCCAGGGGACTAGGATGAAGTTGTTTTTTTCTTTTTTCTTTCTTTTTTTTTTTTTTGGTGGTGGTGGGGGGTAGTTCCCTGGCTGGGAATAGGATGAAGTTTAAAATAACACCGTTAAGTAATAAAGTAAATGAGGGATCCAAGTGTAGATTTTAAAGATCTGTGTCAATGTGTATTCTGACTTAGTATTCTCTGAATGTGAGAGAACTATGTACAAAATTGTGAGTAAAATATATCTCCAACGACCTCTCTTTTTAAAAAAACCTGCAGAAAAGTCTTTCTAAGTCAGTTTCTTAATATCACACATTGTCATCAAAATATGTCATCATCATCAACTGGAAGGCTCCCCTTAAAATAGCCCAAATCATGTAGCAAACACATAAATACTTGAGAGGGAAACAATTTAAAAGCAGAGAACATAAAAACGCCTTTAAATACTGCTGGGGAAAAGTCAGCAAGATGGAAAAACTTAAAAGAGGTCAGGAGGACGCTTGGCATCTAGAAGCTACACAATTTACATAATTTATAACTGGGGACTGGGAACATCCTGGACTCTGGGGCAGCTGTACAGAAGTCCTTCCTGAAGGGATAGAGGTCTCCCGCAATAACAAGTTAAGAGTCTCTGTGCCTTCTGGAGCTTTTCTAAATATATCCCTTACAAATGCTTCTTTCAAAAACGGGGCATGGCGGGGGAGCAGGAGTTTGTGGCGTAGCTGATAATCTGTCCTCAGACTGAATACGAAGTCTACAAAGAGAAATCTCATTGCTCCAACCACCAGAACCAGCTGGATTTCACCGTTGCTCCTGCAGGTCACCACTGTTCGTTGATGAGAGAGCCCCATCATACCTTTAAGTGTCACAGACCACAGAGCTCTCCCCACGTTACGTAAGAACCCCTCTTAGACGAGGTCTCCGGAGCCAATCGGGGCACCGCAGAGCGCACCAGGAACGGCCTGGACGAATCTTACTGTGTAAAACTAAATACACAGATTTCTACTGTGCCAGCATTCCGCGGGAATGACCCACCGGCCAGAGGGCAGCTCACCCTCGGGCCCAGGGGTCCTTTAGGACCTCGCCTGCGGCCCCAAGTAAACGCCCTAGAGCATCCGCAACGTACACCGGTCAGGGCTCAGCAGGTCCTAAAACAGACCAACAGCACCTCCCACAATCTCCCCGCAAACGGCGAGACCCCGGGGAGCGCTTCCCGGGCCAGGGCACGACCCGGCTTCTGCCAAGTCCCAGGCGCCAGGGCCCGGGCCCTCCCACAGCGGGGCCCTCTGACCCCACTTTCCACGTCGCACCGGCGGAAACCCCGCGCGCCCGGCCCATACTCACTGTTGTACTGCACCCCCTTGGCGAAGCGCCTCTGCAGTGCCTGGTTCATGGACTGCAGCCCAGCGGGGATGTTCTTGTCGCGGCCCGGAGCCTGCTCCGATCCCACCAGCTTCTTAAGCGCGGAGAACATCTTCCCGTTCCCACGTCCGAGCTCGGCGTGGCCCGCGAGGTCAGCAGCGGCGGCGGCGGCGGCGCGGCACGGATGGCACCATGCCCCGCGTCGCGGCGGCCAGGCGCCTGCCTCGAGGACAGCTCGGGGGCTCAGCCGCGGCGACTCTGCTGCGGCCCCCGCGGCCCCGGGCGCGGTCGTCCTCCGCCCGTCAGTACCGCCATCTTGCCGCCGGCTGCCCTGGAAGCGCGGCTACGGGGCGCCGCGAGGATCACAGGGTGCGGCGGCGCGCACGCGCGGGTGGAGGGGGCGCGGGCGCGCGGCTACGGGGCGCTCTGAGGGCCAGAAGTGTGGGGCGGGGCAGCGCATGCGCAGGCGGGCGCGGGGGCGCGGATTCCGCGGTGCCTCTGTGCGCATGCCCGCCCGCATTCTTTTTCTGACCCTCATCCCTCGCCTCCGAGGCCTCGCACCCACACAGAGCACCCCACTTCCTGCAGTCTTCTCAACGTGACCCCCCACAGCTGTGTCCCCCAAGTTCATTGCCGAGACTCCAGTCTCCCCCACCCACCGTCCAGTGCCTCCAGCAGTCCTGGAAAAACGTTTATTTGTGTAACAAAGCGCCGGCGTGGGGCGGGGGGCCGGGGGCGTGGGGGACGAGGCTGGAGGGGGTCACTTCTTCTTCTTCTTCTTCGGCATCTTGAGCTTCCCCTCGATCAGCCGCTGGGCCTGCCTCTTGATCTCGGCCCGCGAGGGGACGTAGCTCTGGTCCACGTCCGCGAACTGGAAGGTTTCTAGGCCGGAGGGAGAGGAGGAGGAGGCGGGAGCCGCGCCGCAGACCCCGGCTCGGGTCGCGGTCCCCGGCGCCTAGGTTGGAGTGCGGCGTTCACGCGCCACGGGGCCGGGTGCTAGCTGCACGGTTTTCTGGGTTCCAGATGACCTGGCAGTCGGGGTCTCACAGCCCCGGGGAGAGACCGCCGCCCCGGGCTAGCCAGTTCTCAGAGAACGCTCGTCCTGGGCGTGTCTTTCCTGCAAACCAACCCACGCAGAGCCCTCCCCTCCCTTTATCAAACTCACACACCAAGCCAAAGTCCCCCGCCTAACTCTCCCCAGGGCCCGGGACCGGACCGCTGGGCACAGACCCGCGCCCCGAGCCCACCGGGGGTCTCGAGGAGCTGATCCTAAACTGTTTATCCTGGGGCTCCCCCTTGCGCCGCTCTGCCTGCTCGGGGGCACTGGTGCTTCTATATTGGGCAATGTAATAAACTCTCCTTTCCTGGGCACTAGCCTCTCCACGTCCTAAGTCACCTCTATAAATTAAAGTCCCGTGGGTACAACTCACAAACGCTTTCCATCCCTGACCTTCGAGGCTGCCCAGGTCAGACAGTGCAAGTGGCCAGTGCAGTAGCCAACCCCTGTCCCTGCACAGCTCAGACGAGCCATCCGCCCCACATGCACTGCCCACATTGGGCAGCCTGGCCCCCCAGCCCCGGCCGGTACCGATCATATCCTCCTCCGGTTCCTCAAATCTGATCCTGATGTTCTGCTTCTCCTTCAGAGTCGAAGACTCCAGGGCATCCCTCACCCTCGTGTTAACCTTTGGGGCACGGGGACTGTCAGCCCTGAGGGGATGTGGGACTAGTAGTACCACCCCCCACACCACCCTCCTGGCCCAGGGCTACCTCCTCCGTCCTGGAGAACTTCCATAAGCGGTCGGCCAGCTGCAGCAGCTTGACCTCGCAGTGTGCCAGCTTGCTCAGCACGTCCAGCTTGTCGGAGCCCACCACTTCCTTCTGCAGCCCAGGGGGAGGGCTCAGCTCCCTCTGCTCCCCCCCCCCCCACTCCAGGAGCCCTGGCTGGCACTCCCTCCCCACTTGGGCGGGCACCTGGGCCGTGGTGGGCAGCGGGATGCCCATCAGCCGGAGGTACAGGTTGTCAATGCCCGTCTGGATGGTCAGCAGCAGCTTCTGGCTCTTGGTCATGTTGGTGTGGGCCTGCCAGAGCCTGCCCTCCTCCTCTTTCAGCCTGTCCCTCATCTTCTCATGGGTGGACATGAAGCTGTTGAGGATGATGGGGAGGGAGGTGGCACAGACCTGAGGGTGAGGTGCCAGAGTCTGGAGTCGGATGCCGTGCTAAATTCAGGGGCCCAAGAGCTCGGATGTGGGCAAGTGGGGTCTGCCGGGGCAGGCCCGTGGGCACTGGATACGCTCAGTGCAGCCTGCTGGGTGGTCCCCGAGGACGGCGGGCGCACCGGGTACCTGGCGGAGCTGGGTGTCTGCTGGAACTTGAGCAGGGCCACCTCTGTTTCCAGCTTCTTGGTCAAGGCCCCCAGCTCCATCCGCCTCTCCTCACAGTCCTCCATCTGCAGCTCCAGGCTGACCTCCGTGTTCCTCTGTGCCAGGAACCGGCCTGTGATGTCCTGGCCGAGCCAGCGGGGAGAGAAGCAGGTGTGGGCCGGGCGGGCAGGGGCCCACAGAACTAACTGGTTTCTTCTGGGTCCTTCCCAGGGGTCGTGAATGAGGTCGACTGCAGCCAGGTGCTGAGGGCTTCACCAACCGCCGGGTGAAGTCCTTTGTGTCCCCGCACATAACCCTCCCAGCGGGCAGAGGGCAGCTGACCCCAAAGCAGCAGCAGGGGACCTCTGCGAGAGACCGCGTGGCTTCATGCTGCTTGTCCAAGGCTGGACGAGCTTATGGCAGGGCCGTGGAGGGGAACTCAAGGCTTACTAATAACAAACCCCGATCGGATTAAAATAACAGGGGGGCAGGGGGAGAGGCAGCGCTCCTTAGGGTGCTGTCGGTCTGGGAAGGGGACGGGGTTGGAGGTGCAGGCCACCCCCTTGGCGTTTGGTCCTCAGATTCTGTAGCTGTGGCTCGGATGGGCCAGCTATGTCTCGGGAGGTCCCTCTACGCTGAGTGATAGGGACCACAGCATTGTGTATCCACTCACCACAAAGGGGCCCGCGCAGCCCGGCCCAGGGCCTTGGGTGGGAGCAGAGACCCCGCCTGCCCTCCCCACAACACCCCAGGAGCGCCAGGGAGCAGTACCCAGAGGTGGGAGCACCGCACAGTGCTCTTGACTTTCTCCACTGTAGTGATCAGGTCCGTCTGGTATTCGATGTCGGCCTTGGAGGTGTCTGACCTCCTCACTGGGCAGAACAGAGGGGAAGGGCGGGCAGCATGCCGAGGTGGTGTGGGAGCTCTCTGCAAGGCCCCGGGTGCCTCTGGACATGCCCAGTCATCAGGGAAGGCCACCCAGGAGCTGGGGCACCACCACCTTCCACCTCCTCTTACCCGGCCCTTCAGGGGTGCCCCAGGGCAGCCCCGACCAGAGGAGGGCCAGAAGCAGCCTGGCTCCATGGGGCTCAGTGGTGCTTCTCCGAGGCTGCCCAGGGGCCCAGGGGACTGGATTCATCTCTGGGTGACCGTGCTCGGGGGTGTCAGTGTGGTTCACAGCTGAGAAGCCGGGGGGCTCAGCCACCCTTGGCCACGAGCCCAAAGCTGGTGGCTGCCAGGGAGAGGCAGGGGTGCGTCCGTGTCCCTCACCCTGGCCGGTGCAGGTCACAGCTGGCCTCAAGGTGACCTGGCTCAGTGGCCTGAGCTGGTGCGGCCTCTCGCACCCTGGCTGGGGGCAGGCAGGGAGCTGGGCACTCACCTCTCAGGTTCTCTGTGCTCATCAGGTTGGAGAAGTCCAAGTCTCTCCGGCCCTAGTGGGAGGAGGGGGAGGTGAGCAGTGTCCCCTACTGGGGGTCCCCACGTTCCTTGTGTCACGGTGTGGGTCGTGGGGGGACTCACCCTGCGGTACTTCTCGCTGGTCTCCTTGGTGTGGATCTTGTCAATCAGCTTCTTCTGCTGGTTGAGCCGATGCTCCCGCGCCCGGCGTTCCTCGATGAAGGTCGCCTCCCCCTGCCTCATGTTTACCTGGGGGACACGGAGGGGGGGTGGGGGGGCCCACTAAGCCCAGTGGTCACCTTCAGTGCCCATCTTCCTGGATTTGGGACCAGCATTGGAGACTGTCAGCCGCGCCCTTCTCCGCTTTCACCGGCCCTCTCGGTGTCCGCCGTCCCCCTCCCCGCCTGGCCTTGGGGCGGCTGTGCCTTCCCTGGCGTCATGGTCCTCGCCAGAGTCACCCAGCTGTGGCCCCCGCTGGGGGCCCGACTCCCCCATGCCTAACGGGTTTCTCTCTGCAGCCCGGGCTCGGCTGCCTCCCCGCAGGCTCTACTTAACTCGCAAACGTGGAGCCCGCGTGTCCAGAAAACAGCTTTCCTGGTCATCCCCCCCAGACCTGGTCCCTCCAGCGCGTGGCTCACGCCACCGTCCCCGCGCACCTCCGGACGCACGCTGTGCTCCGCTCTCCCCCTCACCACCTGCATCTGACGCGCCCCACCTTGTTGGGGTGTCCTCGTAAAGGCTGCTCAGCTCCCTCTGGGTTCGGCCACCCCGCTCCACTACTGGTCTGGCCCAGGCGGCCAGCCTCTCGGCCCTGGTCCCCTCCTGCCTCTGCAGCCAAATCTGGTCCGGCCTCCCCGCCTCCCCCCAGGGCTCCGGGCCGGCCACCTGAGTCCACGTTCGTTTCTCTGCAGCGTCTGGGCTCCAGCTGCGCGTGCCTGCTTTGGGCCCTGTTACACCCCAGGACCCGTGCTGTCCGTCCTGCTCCAGAGCCCCTCTCAATGTCACCTCCCCGAGCAGGTCAGCGGTCCACAGCACCCATGTCTCCCGCTGCGGCACCGGCCCCAGGTGGTGGGACACGGACGGGTGGATGAGCGCTGTCTCCTCACAGTGCCCTCGGACGGGCCACGCCTGCCTTGCCGGGGCCTTGAGGAGGCCTTGGCGCGGACTGGGCGCGTGGGTGGCCCTGCCTGGCCCCAGCCGGGCCAGTCCTCTCCCCCTCGTCTGCTGCATGGCTTCCTGCCTAGTGGGACCACCCCTGTCCATGGCCACAGTGTGAGCAGAGCCGGCTGGGAGGAGTCCAGCGATCGTAGACGGTATGGGCATGGGGGTATCCTGATGGGCCCTGCAGCTCTGCAGGGACCCCAGCCCGGGGACCTGAGCTCACCTTGACCTCATCCGTAATCATCGTGGCGTCTTGGGACATGGCTGTCATGTCTGACAGTTCTGAACGATAGTCCACCACGAGATTGTGCAGCTTGTCCAGCTCTGTGGGGTATCCTGCCAGCTCCTGCACCGATGGGGCAGGGGCAGCGGGCACAGAGCCTGATGGCCCAGGGGCCAAAGCAGGGCCCAGTCCTCCCTGGGGTGGGGCAATGCTGCCCGGTGTCCCGTCCCCACGGAGATCCCAGCCCTGCACACGGGCTGGGGACGGGATCCCCTGCCCCTCGCGGCCAGCTGGAGTCACTGGAGCTGGGGTGCAAGGTGAGGGGGCTCACTTTCTTCAGATGACCCAGCAGGTCCAAGTACAGCAGTTGGATGTTCTGGCTCGCGGTGATCTTCATCATGGTCTTCCCAATGTTGTTCTCCAGCTGGCGGATAACCTGGGGACGTCCGCAGGGCACCATGAGAGCCCCAAGGCCAGCCCGCGAGGGCCCCGGGCCTTCTTCCAAAGGGGGGGGTGGGCGGGTCTCACGCATCTAGCTCCGCCTCCTCCACCGAGTCCCTCCCTAGGCCACGCCCCGCGTAGCCCCGCCTCCCTCCCCTCCCCCGCGGGCCGCCTCCCGAGGCTCCGCCCGGCTCTGTGGCCACCTGCAGCATGCGCAGCTCCTCCTTGGTGGCCTCGGGCTGGTTCTGCAGGCTGGCCAGCTCTCGCTGCATGCTCTCCAGCTGCTTCCCGCGCCGCCGCACCAGGTGGATCAACACGTTGTGCGCGTTCACGCGGTCGAAGACGTACTTGCTCAGCTTCTCCCTGGCCTCCTGGGTCGGGGACGGGACCGCACAGCCCGCGCGTGAATGCGAAAGGGTCCCGGGCCCGCCTGAACGTGGGCGGGAGGGGAGGAACCTGGGGTGGGAAACTCGCGGTGCCCCTCCCCGGCTCCCCAGTCGTTTAGTGGGGGGTGCACTGGCTGGGCAGAGCTGAGGGGTCCCTTCTGACGCCTTACCTCCATGGTGCAGTGGCAGTGCACCAGCCTCATGGGCACGTCCTTCCCGCAGGCCTTGGAGATGGTCTGCTGGTCCAGCTGTGGGGCGGCGGCAGCTGAGCGGGTTGGGGGGAGCGGGGAGGGGAAGGGGAGCGGGGAGGGGAAGGGGAGCAGGGAGGGGAAGGCGCGTGGCACCTCTGCGTCCCCAGCTCCCGGTCCCTCCACGCATTCTCCTGGGGCCTCTTCTGTCCTGTGCTAGCCCGGCAGCAAGACCTGCAGAGCGCCACCTGACCCCAGCCCCGGCCGTCCCAGCCCAGGCGTGATGGGGGTCCAGAGAGGAGGGTCTAGGTGTCCGCTCCATGGCCAGAGAGCCCAAGTGGCCCCTGGTGCAGGGCGTAGCCCAGGAAAGGGAACCAAGTCAGGGAGCCGGCCCCCCCTCTGGGGTGGGAGGTGGGGACCCTGCCCGCGGGGCTCGGAGTGACTGGAGCCCAGCACGGCCCCGCGAGCCCCGCCTCAGATGCTCCCTGGCCTTGGGGTCCGAGTGGGAAAAGGGGCGAGGTGCCCGCCGCCGTCCCCCCGCGTGCGGAGGTTGCAGCAGGTGCCCGCCCCGCCCCCACCTCCAGGCAGCCGCCGCCCCCCACCAGGCAGCGGGGGATGGGGCCGGGGGCGGGGCCGGGCAGGCCGGGGCGAGGGGGAGCGGGACCTTCTTGGCCAGAGCCTCCTCCTGGGCCCCTTGGCGGATGTTCTTCCGCAGGACAGCCAGCGTGTCCTTGTTCTTGGCCATCTTCTCCTTCACCGCCTGCATCTGCAGCCCCCGGCATTGCTCTGCGGGCCGGCGGTGGAGGGAGGGGACGGCCAGGGTGTGAGCCAAGGGCCTGGGGGATTCCCTGGACCCGGAGGCTTGCAACCGGAGGCGCTGCCTCCTCCCCAGGCTCCTAGCTCTCACGCTGCCTGGGGGCCACGGGCGTGGGGGGCACTGCTGGCAGTGCTCATCTGGATGGCTGTCAGTGGACAGCGGTGCTGGGCAGCAGGGACGGTGAGGCGGACGCAGGGATGGGCACGTCCTGTGATCCTTTCCAATCTCCCAGCCCGGGGAGTGGGTCCCTTCCTGTCCCCTCTGGCTTTCGGGCCCACAGGGCTCACAGGTGTCCTGGAAGCCCTCCAGCTTCTTTCCCCCACCCCGGTCCCCTGCTTGGCAGGGCTCTTTGGTCCCTTGTCCCAGCTTTTTGAGGGGGTGGGTGTCAGGGTGACCACTAGCCCATTTGCCCTGGACTGTCCTTGTGTGAGTGCTGAAAGGCTTGCTGTGCCCCAGGGGCCCCTGAGCCCATTGTGGGGGGGGTGTGGTCACCCTAGCAGCAGGCTCACCCTGGAGCCGAGTGATGGTCTTCAGCTCCTGGATCTGCTCGTCCACCTCCTCCTCGCTCTGCATCTTCATGGTGGCCCTTGGGGCCCTCTGCACCCTGCCCAGCCTGCTCATCAGCAGTTCAGATTGTCCCCAGCCGGAATCTTGGCCCATTGTGATGGGTTCTCAAAGCCCAGGGAACCCTGGAATTCCTGGGGGTCCTGGATGCTTGAGTCTTGAGGCTGCACTCTGCTCAGGGGTGCTGCCTGGGCTGGGCACCCTTCTGCACAGGGAGGTGACTGGTGGTGGTTTGGCGGTGAACCCCACACCGGCCCCTTGCACCCTCCGATTGCTGCCATTGCGCCTCTTTACAGCTCCCCACTGTTCACTGCGTTCCAGGATGTCCATTCCCCACCCCCCCAAGTTCAAGCTGCATGCCCTAGGTGACCCGGCTCATGATACTCCCAGGCTCGGCCCTCACTACCCAGTCCTCCCCTGACCCTCGCCTGCTGCCTGGAGCCACGCTGCCGTGCCTCCACTTCTCTGGGGAATTCCTGGGTCTACCATTAGATGTCACTTGCTCCAGGAGGGGTCAGTCCCCATCTCTGCTCCCCCAGCTCAAGCTTCCCTTAGAGCTGTATGCCCCAAGCACCACCACCCACCCTGGGATCCCAGGGAGCGCACACCCGCGGGGTTTCTTTCCCCAGCCACGTTGCATAAGTCCACGCGGCTGCCACCAGAAAGCTCCGCAGACGGGGCGGCTTAAAGAACAGACATTTATTGTCTCGCGTCCTGGAAGTCAGGGGTCTGGGGCAGGGCTGGTTCCTCCGGAGGCCCTGCTCCTGGGCTGGCAGACACTGTCTTCTCCCTGTGTTCTCACGCGGTCTTTTCTCTGTCCCCATCTGTCCTGATCGTGTACGCACACGACAGTCAGGTTGGATCATGGCCCACCCTCATTTCAACTTCAACCCCTCTTCAGAGGCTCTATCTCCAAACGCAGTCGTATTCTGAGACCCCAGGGCTAGGGCTGCAATGTATGAATCTTGGGGGACACAGTTCAGCTGCATGCTCTTACAGCACCCCACTTCCTTTGTGACCTCTCACACAGATCCTGTATGTTTCTGGTCACCCCCATTTTTTAAGAAGTGAGTCCAGTCTGCTCTAAAATTCCACGTTCACACCCTGCCCTCACTCCGCCTTGCCCTCGGGGAGCGGGAAGGACCTGCCATGTGCACGGAGTGCTTCCTGTGCTGTCCCTTCTCCCAGGGCCGGAGGCAGAGCCTGCTTGCCCTCCCTTCTTGCTCAGCTCTAGAACCCCTGAATTTTAGTGGGGCACGTGGCTGCCCAGAGCAAGGCTGCCTTCCGAAATGCCTTCACACGTGTGTCACGTGACTCCGTTCTGGCCAATGGAGAACAGACAGAATGGTGAGTGAACTGCCCTCCTGCTCCCGTCTCCTTCCCTGTTGACTGGGATGAAGACACGATGGCTGGGGCTGGCACAGCTGCCTGGGGCCACGAGGTAGATGTGGAATAGAGCAGGGATCCCCAACCCCCGCGCCACAGACGGATGCAGGCCTGTGGCCTGTTAGGAACCAGGCTGTACAGCGGGAGGTGAGGGCCGGCAGGCGAGCAGGCCAGCGAAGCTTCGCCTCCTGTCAGATCAGCGGCGGCTAGATTCTCGGAGGCGCGCGAACCCTACTGTGAACTGCGCACGTGAGGGGTCTGCCAGGCTGCGTGCTCCTTCTGAGAATCTAACGCCTGATGGTCTGCGGTGGGGCTGAGGCGGTGACGCCAGCGCTGGGGAGCGGCTGCACACACAGACGAACGTGAGCAGAGAGGTGTGACCGCACAGAGACCGTAATACATGAACTGCCTGCAGACTCGTCCAACCTAAGCTCGGGGCTCCCCCCGATTCTGCATTACGGTGAGCTGTATAATTACTTCATTACATATTACAATCACAAGGTAATAATAATAGAAATAAAGTGCACAATAAATGTGCTTGAATCACCCCGAAACCCACCCCCCACCCCGCGTCTGTGGAAAAATTGTCTTCCATGTAACAGGTCCCTGGTGCCAAAAATGTTGGGGACTGCTGGCACAGAGGCCATTACAACAGGGGACGGACTAAACAGGCCCACCCATGTGACTTTTATGTGACTTTAACTCCAGCTTGCTTACACCACGCTGATGCCACCAGCAGGTCCCCTGGTGCACAGGTGCTCAGTGGACATTCTTTTGAATGACTGGCTAGGCCAAGAGGCGTAGGGGCTGAACTGAGCTCCGCAGCACATGAGGGGTCTACCAAGAGGCGTAGTGGCCCTGTGCTGTAGGCCGTCAGTGTGACTGGGAAGCCAGCGGTCAGGAGGATGGGCTAGCCCAGGTTCCTACCATCCCGGCCTCTTCCTCTATGGGGTGGGCAAGGTGGGTATTCTTGCCCACTCAGGAGTGTTCCTCCTATGAGGACAAAGCTTGGGTCTCCCTCCATGCCTGGACAAAAGCAACTTTGTCTGATACGTGTGTTTGGGATGCCAGGAGGGTGGGCATAGTCACCCCTTGTCCCTCGTCTCTTGGGAGCCAGGGGACAGCTGCCCACCTTGAGCTCTACTCCTCCATGCCAAGTACACATGCTGAGGCCTTGTGGTCTTCAGGGCCAGCAGGGTCCTCTAATTCTGGGGTTCAGTGTTAGGAGCTGCCTGGCATGGCCTCCAGTATCAGCCACGGGACACTAAGGTGACGTTTGTCTCCCAGCCTCCTCCTGCTTTGACTTGCTTCCCAATCACTGCAAAACGGAGGTGAGAAAAAGAGCAGGTGTTTATTAGTCCCACAGCCCAGCAGCAGGTGTCATGTGGGACATATAGCAGCACCAGAGTCCTCTCCACCATGTGTAGGCCAGGCCACCATCCTCTCCGCTGTGTCCTACAGGTGGCCAACCCAGGAATGGTCCTCTCCGGTCTGACCTCCTGGGCAGGGCCCGGCTGACTGCATGGACTTGGCAGACCTGCCCATGCACGTGTGCAGGGGGCATGGCTGGGGCACCCTGGGGCACAGGGAGGGCCTATGTGAGGCAGGGGTGCTGGCCTGGGGTGTGGAGGTGCTGAGGGCTGTGTTCTAGAACTCTCTGGCCCCAGATCTTGTGCGCCCCGGCTGGAGCTCTCCTAGTTGCGCTGATCTGCACGTAAGAGGCAAACAGAGACTGCTCGATGCACACCCAGAGCTGCTCATGGTCCCTGAACCCACTTTATTGTGGCAAAAACTGAGGCTGATAAGGCAGCGGCGGCCAGGCCTGAGGTCAATCGGCTTGGTGTCGGATGCCTGCCCTCTCAATCTGGCCACTCTTCTTGGGGTGCCCACACTCCTCACTGTGCATTCGCAGTCCCAGGGCCACCCAGCCCCTCCTGGGTCTTCCTTCTGCACACAGGCCTGAGGGCAGAGGCCCTGTGCAGCCCACACCTCGGGCCCTGGCCTCCTGCTGCCCCACGGCCCCTCACCTGTGCCCACATCTGTGGGGAGCTGCCCTGTCTCCAGGAAGAGCCAGAGGTTGCTGCATTTCTGTGACTCCACTCGGGTCACCCAGTAGCTGGCCACTGAGCCTGCAACTGGGGAGTAGAGGCAGAGGCTGGGGGGCTGGGCCTCTGCACTTCCCAGGGGAAGGGAACCTGGACACAGAATCTTCTGGGGCCTTGGTGGGGGTGGGCTTGGGCAGAGCACCCGGCGAGAACTGGGGCCCAATCCCAGGATGCCTGGAACACAGCCCCCAACTCCTAGTGGGAACCCCTCTCTGCTGAAGAGCCAGCATCACCTCTGGCAACCGGGGTATGTTTTGGGGTCCCCAGGCACCGACCCGGAAGTACTCACTCACAGCCACCAGCACGTTCCACTGAAAGGGATACTTAAACTTCCTCTGAAGGAACACCTGCAGGCCCAAGGTCGCACCGGTGCCTGCCGAACGACACAGTCCCCATCAGCCAGCCCGTCCACGGAGCCGGCCAGGGGACCACCTGGGCGCAGCCTGAGTGCCCACGGCACCTGCAGGCGGCTGACCTGGCGCCCCCTGCGTGGGAATCAGGGTGAGACAGGAAGCTGAGGCCTCTCCATCAGAGGACACCTGGACCCAGCCTACCTGTGATGAAGGTGAAGATGCCCTTCATGAAAGCGTTGGACTGGCATGCGGCATACTCCCCCAGTCCCTGGGGGGGCAAGGGGGTCGAGGGCTCAGTTCCCCTCCTTCTTCCTGACCCTCCTTTGGGTACACTCTGGCCGTAGGCGCGTGGACCACTCACCATGAGACCCTAAGGGCATGGACACGTCCCACCGCCCCCATGCCCACCCAGGATGCCCCATCCCCACTGCAAGAGGGTCCGGACTCCATGTCCCTCTTCTTTGAGAGGACACTCCCGCCGAGCCGCCGCCCCACTCAGGTCAGCTTCTGAGGTCCGCGGCCCGACTTGCAGGCCGGCCTCTTACCGGGTGCTTGGCGGCCACGGCGTCGTCCACCCGTGACAGGCCCAGATTCACCATGGCTGGCCGGGCCTGGCGGGCGGGCGGGTGTGCGCAGGAGCGGGAGGAGGGGCCTGGCGGAGAGGGGCGGGGCCTGACGGGCCGGCCTTCGCGGAGTCCGGCGGAGCCTGCGCAGGACAGGGTGAACGCGGCGGAGCGCGGCGGAGCGGAGGGGGCGGGTCCTGGTGAAGGGGGCGGAGCTTGCTGCATCCTTTCCAGCCCAGGCTGTCACGTTAGGCGGCGGGAGCAGGCGCGGGCGAAGGGGGCGGGCCTGGAAGAAGAGCGCGGCGCCTGTGGGAGGGTGTACGCGGAACGCAGCGGAGCGGAGGGGGCGGGTCCTGGTGAAGGGGGCGGAGCCTGCTGCGTCCTTTCCAGCCCGGGCTGTCACGTTAGGCGGCGGGAGCAGGCGCGGGCGAAGGGGGCGGGCCCGGGTGGGGCTTGGAAGGAGAAGGCGGGGCCTGGTGGGAGGTGTACGCCCAGTCCTGTGGAGTGCGGCGTCAGCGCAGCCGATTCGAGCAGAGGGGGCGGGTCCTGCTGAAGGGGGCGGAGCCTATCCGAGGCTCTGAGACTCAGGGCAGAAGCTGCCGGTCGTAGAGCGGGTCGCGGCCTCGGTCACCCCACCTTGCACTCATGCTCACAGAGGCATAATGATTTTGATAGTCGTATTTGTTGGGCTGGGGCTGTGCTTAAGGCATTTAATCTCTTAAAAACGACCGCAGAGTAGCGATGCATCGAGTGATTATTTTGCAAATTAATTCCAGAAATACTTATAAGCCCATACATACTTGGTGCCAGTTCTGTGCTGGGAGCGGGGGGTCCCACGGAGGAGTCAGACAGGTGAACGGTGACCCATCCCCTTTCCCTGGCAAGCCGGGGAGGTACGCAGGCCACTCTGCCCTCAACCCAAGACACAGCATTGGGGGACGGTTTTATATACATATGTAGCTTCCATATGTGCTTTAACACGTTGCGAGATAATTTACATGCAGTAGAATTCGCCCTTTTGTGCGTACAGCGCTGTAAATTTAGACCAACGTAAACAATCATGTGACCGTCATAGTCCGTCACCTGAAAAGTTTCTTAAAGCCCCTTGTGTGGTCAGCCACTCCCCCACCTCGTCGGGGCAAGCACAGAGGGGTTTCTGGAAAGAGGTGTGCTTTTTCTACAAGACCCTAGAAAAGGGGGTCCGGGTCTGCAGCCTTTCGCACTGGCTTCAATCCCAAGTGGTTGGGATTGACCGAGGCTGCTGTGCAAACCCGCGTTTGTCCCTTATGCTCCTGAGAAGTGCCTGTCACATGGCGGGGCGTGAGGGGTGCAGGGTGGGGCTGCAGCACCCTGGGTGGACCCCACCTCCCAGCGATTGTGAATAGAGGCCCATAAACACCCACCGCTTCTGTGCGTGTCTTCACTTCTCTGGGGTAAATACCTAGGTGTGCGATTATGATGGACTGCCAAGTCGTTTTCCGAGAGGTCCCCGCTTTCTGTCTCTCCCCAGCCGCGGCAGTCTGTATGGACAAACTTGTGGCCATTCTCATAGGTGTGTGTGTCCTTGTCTCAGAGGGTCTCAACTTGCTCCTCCCCCAGACGAGTGATACTGGACATCTACCTGTTCCTATTCCATCCATGTTCTTTGGTGAAATGTCTTTTTAAATCTTATCCCTGTATTTTTTTTTCTTCATTTGGGTGGTTATTTTCCTCCTTATTATAGAGTATTCAGTGTTCTTTGTAGATTCTGGATCTAAGTCCTTTATCAGAGGTGTGTTCTGTAAATATTTTCATGGGAAACCTTGGACTGCATTCTGTCCACTGACTCTGGGACCTGGTTAACGGCTGGCGCCTCCTGAAACCCAGTGGCGGTGGCCAGCAGAAGCTCGGCTCCACCCCTCCCTCAAGCTGGAAGGTGAGGGTCTTCCTTTGACCCGCTACCTGCTTTAACTCCAGAGCACTGGTAGTGCTGGCCCTCCTCGGGGAACCCTGGCCCTGAGCAGAGGCATGTGGGTGCTGTGCCTGATGCCACATGCTGCCCCTCACACAGTGTCCCTGGGCGCTCTGCTCTGTCTGCGTGCACTGGAGACGTCACCTGCAGAGCCCTCGCCAGCTTGAACTCCCACCAGCCCCAGGTGCCTGCCTGGCGACACACTGCCACCCAAATGCTTATGCAACCAGTGATAAGGTGGTTTCCAGACCACAATCCACCCTAAGTGGAGGCTCAGCCCGCCCTCGAGACGTGCTTGCTGGAGGTCCAGCTGGTGGCTGCATGGGGACAGTGGGGGTCTGGAGTGAGGGGCACTCAGGCCTGATGTCCCCTCTCCCACAGCTGTCCCTACACAAGGTCCAGAGAGGGAGTGAGGACTCTGGAGGTCCCAGACCCTGAGTGGAGACCCATGGGCCAGAGCAAACCTGAGCCTGGCTGTTTCCCAATAGCACCCTGAGGGGCCCAGCACCCCAGCCTCAGCCAGGGCAGAGGTGGAAAGAGGTGCCAGGGTCTGAGACAGTCTCTGCTTGGGCCCCTGGGACTGCCTGGCAGGTTTGGGCAACAAGTCCTCAGACCAGGGGAGCCAGGTGAGAGCCCAGCGCTCTGGAGTCCTCGAGGAAATGACCCCTGGAGCTGATGAGGACACTGGAGTGATTGTGCCAAACAATGGACAAACGAGGGCTGGAGCTCCAGGAGCCCAAGTGCCTTCCGCTCCCCCGCCCGCTCATCCAATGAGCCCAGCTGCCGGGTTGGGCTATAAGGCCGGGCCTGCTGGGGCGCAGACTTGGTGCCAGGGGCCAAGGACAGGCATGGAGATGAAGTCGGTCCTGCTGGCCCGGGTCCTGGCACTACTCTGGGTGTCTGCGGCTTGGGCGGAGGTGCTGGTGCAGCCAGATTTTGATGCCAAGAAGGTACCAGAGGCCTCGGTGCAGTTCTGTAGGTGGGGCTGGGCTGGGCCCCTGCCGGACCCAACGGCAGTGCTTCCGCATGCTGTGCCTGGGGCCTGCAAGCCCTTTGGACTTGCTGTCCACGTGACCCTGAAACCACCTCGTGGGGGGTGATTACTAACCCATTCCACGTACTCAGGGGTACTGAGGCTCACAGGTGCTGCAACCTGCCCCAGATGAGCACAGGTCACGGCTCTCGTGCACCCCAGGCTCAGACTCAAGAGATGGACACCCTGGAGACCCTGCTGTGTGGCTTTGGACAGGTCCCGGTTCTGGGTTGTCGGCCTCGTGCCCCTGGGTCGCTTGGGCTGCCGGTCACCCCGCTTCCTCGCAGTTCTCAGGCCTCTGGTTCGTAGTCTCCATGGTCTCTGACTGCAAGGTCTTCCTGGGCAAGAAGGACCACCTGCTGATGTCCACCAGGGCCGTCACAGCCACAGCAGAGGGTGACCTCAGCGTCCACATGGAGTTCCCCGGGTGAGCCCCGTGGGCCTGGGGAGCAGCCGGTGGGCCGTGGTGGGCCTGGGCAGCTCCCCAGAGAATGCGTGGTCTGTGTACCCCCAGGGCTGGTGGCTGTCACCAGGTAGATGCTGACTACCTGAGGGTGGGCTCCCAGGGCCACTTCAGAGTCCCAGGTAGGTCCTGCGCCACCGGTCCTAGGGGCGCCTGACAAGGCTTCTCCATGGGGTGACACCGGACCATCCTTCTATCCGGGGTCCCCGCCTCTATAGCCATCTCCTACCCCTCTGGCCCTCGGAGCAGAGGCCGGTGGGAGTGGGGGTGCTGCCTGGGCCCCGTGCACTTCTTGTCCGCAGCCCTGGGCTACCTGGACGTGCGTGTTGTGGACACGGACTACAGCTCCTTCGCCCTGGTCTACATCTACAAGGAGCTGGAGGGGGAGCTCAGCACCGTGGTGCAGCTCTACAGTGAGGCCCGCCGGCCGGCCCCCGCCCCGCCCCCCCCCCCCCCCCCCCCCCCCCCCCCCCCCCCCCCCCCCCCCCCCCCCCCCCCCCCCCCCCCCCCCCCCCCCCCCCCCCCCCCCCCCCCGCCCCCACCCTGGCCTCTGAGGCTGGGGACCCACCTCCTCCCCGCGGCCTGAGACCCTGAACCAGGGCCCAGATCCTGTTTTGCTTTAGTTTCTAAGGGGATTGGCAGAGGCGAGGGGGAGGGCAGGAGGGTGGGGTGGCCTTGGGGGCTGCCGGAAAGGATGCCTAAGGGGGGTGGGCCCAGGGGACAAGGCCAGGGAGAAGTGCTGGGCCACCCCACTTTCCTGGCGCCCTTGTGTGAATTAGGACAGGGCCGACCTTGGGGGGCAGACCTGCTGTCAGCCCGCAGGAAGTCCAGTGAGGCCAGGAGACCCCATCTCTCCTTCCACCCTCATCTCTGGGGGGTTCACAGGGGCCCCTGCTCTGCCCAGGCAGGACCCAGGAGGCGAGCCCTCAGGCCCTGAAGGCCTTTCAGAACTTCTACCCGACCGTGGGACTTCCCGAGGACATGATGGTCATGCTGCAGAAGTCAGGTAACCCCAGAACCCCGACTCGGCTCAGCCCCGCCCAGCTCCTCGGCCACTCCTGCCCGCAGCCCCGTTCGTGCCCCCACACACACCACGGGAGAGGCTTCGGGGAGCCCGGAGGGAGTCTCTCGGCGCCAGCCTCTGGGGGGGACTGCAGCAAGCCCCATGACACCTAGGGGTTGGGCGCTGCAGGAAGGGGTGGCCGGTCCCGGCCAGCTCAGCCTCTCACGGACTGTCTCCCCACAGAGGGGTGCTCCTCGGGCGGCAAGGAGGCACCCTGATACGTGTCCTCTGGAGACCCACCTTGACCCTTCCCAGGTGGGGGACAAGGCAGCTCCTCCCTCCCTGCCGTGGGCCCTCGTGTCACTCCGCCCTCCCGGCCTGTCCGGGCCATTAACCCAGTGGCGCTGCCCAGCTCCTGGCTCTGTCTCCCGTCACACATGTGACTTTTCGGATGTGCCACCAGGTGGGAGGAGAGGGGGTAGGGAATGGGGCCAAATCACCTTCCGGAAGGTTCTGCGTACAACCATCTTCCTGCTCTGTGCTCTCCAGCCGCCCCCATTTATCTTAAAAACCAAAAGCAGCTTTTGGGGTGAAGTCCCTCACGTGGACCCCCTCTCGGTCACTGCGGGCTTCGCTGTGGCTTCATGGCCACTCTGGGGCCTCCTTCCCCGCCGGCCAGCACGTGAGGCCGTGGGAACTGCCCCCGGGCCCCCCGGAGCAGCGGTGGGTCTCCCACATTTGCAGGCGTCTCGGTGGCAGATCAGTTCACGCGGGCCGGGCGGGTGGTGCGTGAGCCGGGGGGCGCCCTGAGGGGTGTCTGTTGAGTGAGTGGGTGAAGTGATCACGCCTTTCCTGTCTGTGCAGGGCAAGCCAGAGCTTCGGTCTTGTCACCCCGAGTCACCCAGACCCAAGGGTCCCGCCTTTCCCCCCACACTTTCGTCACCTCCTCCTGCCCCTCTCCCTCGCCCGTGGGGTGTCTCCCTGGACCTCCCCCTTTCACTCAATAAACAGATTCTGCAGGCTCAAGTCTTCTCAACTCTTTGGAGAGGCCCTCAGGGAGGGCACAGTGGGCCCTGTCTTGACCCTAGGCTTCTGGGGGAAACTGAGGCAGGGAGGTGGGGGTGAAGGGGATGCTGGCTGCTGGGCTCCCCCCAGCTGAGGGGCAGGACCTAGCAGCCACCAGTCCGGTCCCCACGGACTCATAGTACCTGTGGGGAAACTGAGGCAGCCTGTGGCAGGCAGCCCAGCTGCTGGAGTTGCCCTTGCTGCAGGAGCTGGAGGTGGAGCAGCACCGGCTTCTGCCCCCATCCCTGGTGTGACCTGGACGTGGTGCCCAGGCAGACCGCTGTGGTGCCTGGAAACGGGTCATGGTTGTGGCCAGCCTGGCCCGAGTGCCCCACAGTGGACCTCTGGGCACTCACAGTGAGTCTGTTGTGCTCGCCAGGAAACTGAGGCACGGAGTGGGCGACGGACCCAGCAAAGGGCCGGGCTGGGCTCAGGGCCAGTGGTCAGGCTCCAGGGCCTGGGCTCTGTGCGAACCCTCAGCGAGCAGATCCCTCCGGGGTCCACTGCCGCCGCCTTTCCTGCTCCTGACGCTGTGCCCGGTGACCCTCCGGTTAGGAGCTCGGACTGTTCCGGTTCCGTCCAGCACACACACTTCAAAGGGCCTGACAAGGGCGGGGCGGGGGCCAGGGAGGCCATGGAGGTCCTGCTTCACTGCTCCTGGGCCCTGCAGCCCCCGCAGGGTGGGGGCCTCTGTCCTCATCCCGGTCACCCGGAGACAACGGTGTCCCCATGTTTCCTGCCCACCCTCTCCTGCCCACCCAAGCCTATCCCTGGGGGGCCCTCAGCCCCCTTGGCTCCTGCCCAACTGCCCCTGCTTTTTGGATGGTCCTTTTTGGTCACCAGTGAGCCGGCCAGCTCTGGGCCACCCTGTCCTGGCTTGAGCGCCCCACACCTCCGCCAACCCAACCCAACAGCCTTGGTCCGAGGGCAGTGCCACAGCCAGGATCTGAGGTGGCCGGTCTCCTGGGGACTGGGACCTCTTCTTCGCCTGAAGCATTGCTGGGTGGGCATTTCCAGACCAAGGTGGGGAGGCTGCCTGTTGCTGGCCAAGGACCAAGGGTGCCATCTAGGCAGCAGCTGCTTTGGGCACCTGCCCCTCTGCCCTGCCACCAAGGGCAGGAAAACCAAGGCAGAGGGGCTCGTCCTGGGT
The DNA here is from genome assembly GCA_004026885.1 of Lyroderma lyra. Lineage (NCBI taxonomy): Eukaryota > Metazoa > Chordata > Mammalia > Chiroptera > Megadermatidae > Lyroderma > Lyroderma lyra. The sequence goes on from PVJL010009657.1 coordinate 45,897, forward strand.
CACAGGGCTGGAGGGGGCAGGGCCGGTGCCCAGGAGGCCTGGGTCTTCACCCCGACACGTTTCTTGTCTGGTCTGGGGTCTGGGATGAAGCGCACTGGTGAGGGGGCCTGGGACATGGGTGGGGAAGAGGGGGCTGCTGCATGGCCTTCGGGGCCGGGGGCCCACCTGTGGGGCCTGAGGAGCCATGCAGGACGCTGCACACGGGCCTGGCACGAGGTGGGGCCGGTTATCATCACGGTGGGGGTGGGGGTGGGGGAGGGCGCGAGCACCAGGAGGAGAAGAGGTGGTTGGTGGTTCACAGCACCCGCAGAGGTGCATCAGGCCCGGCTGACCCCCACCTTCGTGTCCCGGGGCCCCCTGCCCGCCCCAGGCCTTGGTGCCTTTGGTGTGCCACCTCCTCTGCAGGGAACGCCCGTGGTGGGGACCCCCCAGGCAGAGGGAGCCTCTCACTCATCTGCCCCGTGGAGGGCAGGACCCCCCCCCGTAAGCCCCCCGAGAGCATCACAAAGAGCCCGTGGGGAGGTGCTGGGTGCCAACACTCTGGTGCCGCCCCGGAGGGTGGGCCGTGGGGGCTCCCCCAGCTCCCAGCCCCCCCAGGAGGGCCCCGTGCGGTGGTCCAGGCCCGCCCCAGCCCCCGGCTGTGGACGGCACAGCGTATGGGCGGCAGCGGGGTTTGCACTTTGGGGGTTTGGCGCTCCCCACTCGGTTTGGTCTGACACCGTAACGGCTCAAAGCAGTTGAAAAGTTCGTTTCTCTGCTGCACTCCCCTCCCTTCCTGTTTGATCAGGGGCTGCACCCCCGTTTCCAGGGCTGTTTACTGCAGGACTGAGTGTCTGCCCCCCAGTCAGGACACCCGCCTCGAGGATGTCTCCCGGGGACCGCCGGCTCCCTCGGAAGTCTGCGCGCGCTGACTTGAGGTTACCGCCTCCGGACACGTCGACAGACCTGTCCCTTTCAGCTTCCCCGGAGACCGGCCCCCCTCCCCTGCATTCTGCCTCCGGCGCCCTATAAAGCCTCTTGCTGTGCCGGACGCACAAGAGTCCCCCCCACGCTGGCGTTCTGAGTAAACCGGCGCTCCTCTCCGCCGAACAGGTCCTGGGTCACCGGCTCCCCGGGGGCAAGCAGCCGGACCCTCGGGCCGGTCACGGGGCCCGCGCGGTGCCGAGTCTCTCCGAGCCATCCACGGCCAGGTCTGCCTGACGGCACCGCAGCTGTCTGTGACACCGCTGTCCCCCACCCCCACCCCCGCACACACACCCAGGTGCTGGGGCAGCAGAGCGCTGACCCGCGATGGCGGCCAGGCTGCTGAGCGCCCTCCTGGGCGTCCTCCTGGTGCAGCCGCAGGCGGCCGCGCGGGACCCAGACCTGCACAAGGTGGCTTCTCTTCCACACCGCGGGGAGGTTGGGCAGGGAGGGGCCCGAGAGTCCAGCTACTCCAGTCCCCGTCCTTCCGACCCCCAGCTGATGCTGGAGCCGCTACCTCCGGGGCCCCGGGGACCACCCGGGCCGACCCCCAGGGACCACCCAGGCCGACCCCCGGGACCACCCAGGCCAACCCCCGCAGGCAGGCGGCTGAGGGTCTCAGCTCCACCTGCCTGGTCTTCCCTGAGAGGCAGTGCCAGGGCCGGGGGGCGGGGTGGGGGAGCAGAGAGCTCCCTGAGGGTGTCCTGTGGGCAGGCCAGTGACCTCAGCAGAAGGCTGGTCCTCGGGGTCTCCAGGGTCCACGGCTCAGTGTGGCCACCTCTGGCTCCCAGGTGTTGGGGGTGTCCCTCCTGCAGGCCATGGGCACCAGAGGGGGCCTGTCGAGGTGCAGAGGGTCGCTGGGCTTTGCTTCCCCTCTGATGGTCCCTTCCCTGCTGGGGGTGTTGGGGGTACCCCCGGGAGCCCAGGGACAGGGTCTCTGTCCGGATGCCTGACAGGCTTGGCTGAAGCTCCTCTCTCTAGATTGTGGGATTCTGGCGGGAAGTCGGGGTGGCCTCTGACCAAAATCTGGCCCTGAAGACCCCCAAGAGGCTGGAGGCCTTGTTCCTGACCTTGAGTGGGGACCAGCTGACTGTGAAGGCTGCATATAACAGGTAAGGGGCCTGGGGCTCCCGGGGGTTTGGGTGGGGGCACCCCTGGGGTCAGCGGGTGCCTGGGAGCAGCCCTGCTGTGGGATCCGGACAGTGTCATCTCTTTGGTGGACCAGCCCTCACTGTGTCCACTGCCCCACACCTTGACCCCCCGCCCCCCAGGTTCCTAGAGCCACCAGGTGTAGATCTGCTCCTAGAGCTGCAGTGTCCCCCACACATAAGCAGAGGTTGCTGATAAAGCCCCGCCCGCTACTATAAGGAGGGCGACTGGGCACGGGGGCAGGTGGCTCTCAGGCGGCCACAGAGCCATGGGAGAGAGGCGGCCGCAGCCCCTGCCCTGCACCTCTCCCTCCCTGCCCTGCTCCAGCCTCTCCCTGCTGAAGGCGCGCTGCCCTCCGCCGCCCCCGAGTGTGCCCAGCAGACGGCACACAGCCTGGCGGTCCCCTGACGAGCACTTTGCTGCTTTTCAGCTCAGGAAGTTGTAAGACAGAAAACATAGTGGGCTCAGAAGGGAACGTTCCGGGCAGGTTCGTTTTTCCTGGTAAGAGCCAGGGCCCTGCACCCCAGCGACACTTGACCTCGCTGTGCCCCACGCTCCTCTTTACGCCCCAGACGCTCCCAGTCTTTCACCAATGAGCCCCTTGTCCTCCAGGGGCTGCTCAGTCGTCCCTCCCGACCCCTGGCGTTATGGGTGGGTCTGGGCACTGGGAGGGGGCAGGATGGGTCTGACCCTGCAGACCCCCACCTCCGAGGCCGGCCGACCCCAGGGGGGCCAGTCTGCATACAGCCTTGCCCCTCCCCCTTGCTCCCCAGGCCACAGGGAGGTCCGTGTGATTGACACAGACTACGAGCGCTACGCCATCCTGAGGCTGTCCCTCCACTGGCAGGACAAGGACGTCCACGTGCTCAAGTACTTCAGTAAGCTCAGCCAGGGTGGGGGCTCTGCCCTGCGGCCACCTGCGGGGCCCCTGCTCAGCCTCCTGCCCCACAGCCCGCAGCCTCGAGGATGAGGACGAGCCAGGCTTCTGGAGGTTCCGGGAGCTGACAGCAGACACCGGGCTTTACCTGGTGGCCCGACACGGTGAGCCCCAGCCCCTTGGGGTGAGCAATAGGTTGGGGACCCCGCGGGTGGAGTCTGGGGTCCTACAGCCCCTCATGCTGCCCCTGCCCCACAGGGAGGTGTGCCAAGCTTCTGAAGGAGGTGAGCCTTCGTCCAGTCTGTGCTGACCACAGGCCGGGCCCCCGGTTCCTCTAGATCCTGGGACTCAAGAGTGGTGACAAGAGGCTGCCGGGGCGGGGTGGGGGGGGACCCTGGGGGCTGGGACGTGAGAGCAGGGCTGGTCCCGTCTTTCTGCCCAGCAGGGTGTTCGGGGCTGCAGGTGGCTCTGCCCGCTCACGTCCCGCCCAAGTGGGGCCCATGGGCACCGTCTCAGGCTCCCCTGTCCCACACGTGCCCACCCACAACGTACTTGATCCCTCTGTCTCAATACAGAGAGATGTGAACCAGAACTGAGAGGTGGGGGTTGTCACCTGCTTTGCTCTAGGACACCCAGCCCTTGCTGTGGCCCTGACCACTACCCTTCTGTGTGGCAGGAGCTGATCTAGAGGGGCCCCCGCCTGCCCCAGGCCAGTGTGCTGGAAACCCCACCCACCCTGCCTCTGTGGCACTGGTCAGGGGGCCGCCTGCACCAGCCAAATAAACCCACAGTCAAACCCGCTGCCCTGAGTCTTTCCTGAGGGGCTGAGTGGGGAGAGGCAGGGGTGGTGGGGTGTCTCTCCACGACTGTCCTGCAAACGACAGCAAACCTGACTACTGGGTGGACTTCGCTGTCTACTGTGACCATCACTGCCGAGTGTGAGACAAGTTGGATGCCAGCCCTGCTGGACCTCCACCTGAAAGGGCCAAGTCAGGGGCCACGGGGCTCAGAGGCAGGGTGACAGTCCCCGCCCTCCTCCTGCCTGCCATCGTCGAGGGTCCTGCCCAGCCTGGCCCTGCTCAGAGCGCACAGGCCAGGCTGCCCCTAGGTCGCCCTCACTGCTGAGTCTCATCCTGCCCTGTGGCCGCAGGCGGCCGCAGGCCAGGCCCCTGAGCGGAGCCTCTGGTTCAGATGTCTCGGATAAAAGGCGACCCTATCCTGCTTACACACCCCCCCCTCCACGGCTCCCCACTGCCCCATCTCAAATCCCACGGGCGCTTTCTCAAGGCCCCAATCACGGCTGCGCTCCCAGGCCCGATGAGCCGCCTGCCCGGTCCGCACGGCCGGCCCCGCCGTGTGCAGGGCCTGGGTCCCACCATAAGCTCTCCCAACCAGATCTGCACTATTCACTATCGCCTCCTTCTCTTCCATCCACTGCGGCGCGAACGGGTGGGCAGCAAGGGTGGTCTGGCTCCGGGCAGGGTGGCCTGAGGCTCGTGCTTGACGTCATCAGTGCTGGGGGGGGGGGGTGCGGGGAGACCCGGCCAGGCAGAGGAGTCCCCCAGGAGGAAGGATCACTGCAAATCCTGAACCAAGTCCCCAGGACCCAGCGGACAGACGTCTGGAACCTGAATGCTGACGAGGGGAGAGGCTGGGGAACCGCTGGGACGTCCCCAGCTGTGTGGTCACAGGGCACAGCAAGCACAAGGGCCCACGCCTACGCTGCAGTAAAGCAAGCGTCCTTAAAACAGGCCTGAGTCGCAAATACAGAGGCCGCTGCCGTAAAGCAAGTTCCCTGAGAAATAGCCCCGCCTGCCTCCGCTAGGCGGCAACATGGCGGCTGCGGGTGCCGCTGCTGAAAAGCAACTCGCCCCCAAAACGACGGAGCCGCACTGCGGTAAGGGCACAGGGCGGCCGCTGCCGTAAAGCACGTTTTCTGAGACCTGGAAGCTGCAATGGCCCAACAACAGCTGCTGCCGCTGCCTTTAAGCTGGTCTCCTCGGAGAACAGAGACGCAGCCTCACTTGCTCAAATGGCAGCGGTGAGGTAGCCGCCGCCGCTGCCTAAAGCAAATTCCCGCGTAAAGGCTCGGACTGCCGGCTCTTTGCACCAATAGGGCGGTGCTGGGGCGCCTGCCGTACAGCAGGTTCCCTCTGCCTGGACCACACCTACCACCGCTACGTGCCAACGTGGCTGCCGCCTGGCCGCTGCCGTAAAGCACGTCCACGGACCAGACATGGCCCGGGAAGCAGCAGCAGTGCGACACTCACGGCCCTGCTGCCGTAAAGTAACTTCACTGCGGCCAGACGCCACCTCTCCCTTGAGGGGCTGTTGCTGCCTGGGCCGGCGGCTGCCCCACCAGCCATGGTTCCCTCCTGGCTCATGTGAATTCAGTAGAAGACTATGCACACTCCCGGGCGAAAGAATCGCACAAGATCACCATATGAGTGTCACGTGATCAGCACGTGCTAGCGGTGTGGGTGTCACATGACGCCTGCTGATGGGCACCCGATCAGTACGTGATTCCCATGAGATCGTCTCTTAATGAGCACGTGTTTCCTACACCGTTGTCATATGATTACTCGTTGCCTTAAAGCCCTCTCCTCCCTCAGTAGGGACACTGCGGTCACATGGGGATCACTTGCCTATGTCACTACTGTCCAGCACAAAAGTTAAAGGACATGCAATGAAATAGGAAAGTATGGGCTGTGATTAAAAAGAGTTACGGCAGCTACTGCACCACCAGGGGTCCTTTCCGGCCACGGTGCTGGCCACGGTGCCAGCTTTGTGCGTGGCCACTGTTAGAACCGGAAAGTACAAGTCGCATTTGTGTGTGCACCATACGCGTGTCTCCTGTGCATCTGTCATCTGTCTACTATCACCTATGTACCCATCGTGTGTCTGTCTCTGCCTCTCCACGTACCCCGCCACTCGTCCATCTGTCGTCATCTAGCGTCTATTCGTTTGTCAAATAGGGTACTTCGGACAGGCAGAATGTTCCGGTGAAATTACCCCTTTCATTTAGAACTTCAAAGTTATTTTCTCGGACGTCAGCAAAGTACTTTCTGTTGGTGACATTTTTCCTCTTCCCTCCCAAAGGTCGTTGTCCCCCGTGTCATGAGCACTTTGTGGGTTTATGGTCTCTCCACCTTCTTCCTTGGGTGAGCCAGTGGTCTGCCCGTTCTGCTGGTTTTTCAAAGGATTCCGACTCATTATTGCGTCTGCTACTTTCTATTCCGTACCGACGGCTTCCGCTTGCATCGTTATTCCTTTTCTGTGACTTCCTTTACTTTACGTTTTGTTGTGTTTAAAACTTAAACTTATTGAGGCAATATTGGTTATTAACACTGTATAAATTCCAGGTGTAAAGGCTGTGATACGTGTCTGCTTTTCTTTAATTGTCAGACATGTTGGGGTGACATTGTTAGCAAGAATGACAGAAGTCCGGCACACAATCCTATAGCGTGTCATCAACGTGTTGTATAATCAGGTCACCGCCCGTGCTTTTTTGTGTGTTGGAAATTGATATCCATTCTCTCATTTTTCATGGTGCAAACGTTGCAGGCCATGACATTTTCCCTCTGATTACTGTTTGATGGTGTTTTTACGGCATTCATTTTAAATACATTCCGTAATTTCAGTTGGTCATTTTTCTTTCAGCCAAGAGTATATTTTTAAAATAGAAAGTGAAAAAGAAAAATCTTAGTTCCATTGCATTTTCATCCAAGACGTTTGTGATCGTTCCACTTTATGGAACGTACTGACGCTTTCTTCAGTAATAATCGCTTTTGTGTGTGTGCGCGCCTTTCACTGTCTTGGGCGAAGGTGTCGGATGAGGTGGAAACTGCCGGAGGCTGTTGTGGGTGTCCCACGCCACCTCCGTCCTGACCCACGCCGGGTCCGGTCGGCCCGCTCCTGTTGGGGGCTGCGTGCAGGTCCCCCGCTGGCGCTGTGCTCCCCGCGGCTCCGCCTGCCTCCCAGGAGCTCCGGGAACTCAGATAGCCTGGAAGGTGCTTCTCCGCCGCCTGGAGAGGCCGGAGCCCTTTTCTTGTCCAGGGAAGCCCCGTGGTCCGCTTGTTTCCCCACCCCCATTTCATGGTCCCCTACTCTTGTTCATGTCTGTGCTTGGCTTTTCCAACTCCTCAGTCGAGACCCCCCTCTCCCACCTTCGGGGTGTTAGGTTACGTCGAAGTGTGTGGCACCGCGTCGTTCCTGCTTTCCCGCCCGGTGGGGGGACTTCCGTGCGACGAAAGGCTGTTTATTCTTGTTTTGGTGTCCCTTTATTGTCGCGGAGTGTCCACGACTTGTGTCCGGGCACCTCCTGGACAGGGCGGGCAGTGGGCGGCTTACAGCGTCCTGATTCGCGTGCACTCGCTAATGCAGGTGCAGGAAAGCCTCCCTGATGGGCGCCGTTTTCGGGTTGGGGGGGGGTGAAGTTCGCTTAAAGGCACCCCTAGCCCTTTTGGACACTTCCGTCCCAGCAGGGACGCATTTGTGAAGCCACCTGAGCCCCATGTCCTGTTCCGCAGCAGGTGCTGTCCTGTCCGGCCCCTTGGTAGGGGTCTTGGGGTCAGCAGACCCCCTTCTCCCAGGGCCCCTTAACCCACCTCCGTCCTTCCTGTCCCATCTGCTCTCTGTGGGCTTTGCCGACCTCCAAAATGCGCCAAGTCTCGGCCCAGAAGCTCGAGCGCGACCCCTGGGGGACACGTGGGCTTCTTATTCTCCGCCAGTGGGAGGTTTCTCGTATTTCTCCCCCGTTCCAGAGCCACAGTTTTCAGAGGACTGTGCGGAGATTCAGTTTTAATCGTTGTCGTTACCCTGGGTTTCACCGAGGCCCTTTCTCGACGCTGTTTGTAGTTTCTAGCTGTGTCATGGAAGCTACAAAAATGCAACACAGTTTCCGACGTGGCCTTCAGCTCGCGGAGCAGCCGAATGGGGCAGCAGGCCCGGGACTGTCGGGCCCCAGGGCGCGTGGGCGCGGAGGGTTTGCGTCTGCCGGCTTCCCCCCGGGGGGCCGCTGCGGTGGCGCGCTGGGGCCCTGGCAGGAGGAGCGGCTGCCTCTCCCCCTGCCCTGCAAACCCTGCCCCTTATCGTGTCAACCAGGAGCCAACCAGCCAAGGGGTCAGGGAAAGGCTGTCTGCCCATCCCACCCGCCCCCACCCCCGGGCAAGGGTCCTCCCAGTGACCTCCCCCAGGTTGCAGCCGTTCAGACAGGGACTGCCCTCTGGTCCAGGGGTCCCTGGGGGACGTGCAGGTCCCGGATGGTCCTGCCAGGGTCACGGGGCGCAGAGTGGACAGGTCTAGATGGGTGAGGCGGGGGCTGGGGGAGCAGGACGTTCCGGGCTGGGGTGCTGGCTGTGTGTGGGGGCAGGAGGCGGGGGGCCAGGAGGGAGTGGGAGCTTTACAAAACTCTTGGGGACATTTTGTATTTTTAATGATTGGGGAAAAAAAAAAAAGATATCCAAAACCACAGCTTCTGAAAGAACCACTTGTTCTTGGCCTGGCCCTGGCACTTGACCTTGACCTGCTGTGGGCCTGGGCTTCCTCACATGGAGCAGTAGCAGCAGGGAGCGTGTTGGGGCGGGAGGCGACTGGGGGAGCAGCCTGGGATTGGGGTGCACAGTCTGGAGCCTTCCGAGTGGAAGAAAGTGTCGAGGGGAAGGGCACAGGCTGGGCACACACGGCCGGCCCTCGGTGGATCTGGGCAGGGCACTGGGGCCACCACTGAATAACGACCCCCTCCCTTGGGCAGTTTCGCCACCACGCAAGAGGAGAGGCCGGAAAGGTGCCCTGGCGGTCACGGGCCGCCCACAGTGACACATTCAGAGCCATATAAACGGGTTCCCAGGGCTGGAGGGACCGCCACCCCGGCCGAGGAGTGTTCAGGCCTCTGGAAGCATGAGGGGCGTGCTGCTGACCACCCTCCTGGCTGTGGCCTCAGTGTCCAGGGCGCAGGCCGTGTGGCTGGGGAGGCTGGACCCGAAGCAGGTAGCAGCCCTCCTGGGCGTGTGGCACAGGCCCTGGGGCACGCTGGTCCTGGTGGCCGGCCCCCCATCCTAGCCACTGGGCTCCCGCAGGGCCAACCCGGACCGGCATGGGCCTCGCGGGGACAGGCTGGCCGATGCCGGGGCAGCGGGGCAGGGAGTGCCTGGGCTCCCCATCTGGAGGCGGGGACCCTCACCTGCTCCTCCTTCCCCAAGCTGCTGGGGTCCTGGTATGTCCTCGCCGTGGCCTCCGGTGAAAAGGGCTTCGCGGCAGAGAAGGCCACGAAGAGCATCGAGGGGGTCGTGGTGACCCTCACGCCGGGAAACCGTCTGCGAGTACGGTCCTCCCGGCACAGGTGGGCAGGGCTGGGGGCCGCCGCCCATGGGCACGGTGGGTCGGCTCCGGGCGGCCCCTGCCCTGC
>PVJL010009658.1:0-55278 GCA_004026885.1 Lyroderma lyra
AAAAAAAAATAAAATAAAACTGAATCATCAACTTAATTCCAGAAGCCTGGAGCACCTTCTAGCTGAAACAGAGGCCCTGTGCTAAAGGGGAGGGAGCTGCTTTGTATCTCTCACAAGGTGTGTTCCTGCAGAAAACCACGCAGTCGTTACCTACATCTATAGGGTACTGTTTTCTGGAATTCTGGTCCTTTCTTCTTGCCATTCATGCCTGCCTGCAAGTGACTACTTTTATTAGAGAGAAAAACCTATTAGAATATAAGACAGCATGTGTGGAGTGTCTGTATTTGAAGTGTGTGAGTTGGGGAGACAGTGTGTATAGAATCATGGGTGGCATGTGTAGGTATGTGTGCATGGGGGCATTTTAGGGATGATTGCTGGACTATTTCATTGCATTCTGAGAGGGCAAAAGGCAGCAAAGACTCTGGTAGACACTATTACAAAGTAACACAAGAAAGGTTAAAGTTTTAGAGAAGAAAGGGTGAGCAATATCACATAGACAACTGCAAGCAACAGAAGAAGGAATGGGGCATGACAGGTCCCGTGGAGGGCTCGGGAGTAGGAAACCACTGAAGGGAGTAAACAGTTTTCAAGGGTCCACATTAGTGGAACCATGGAACATGGATTTGTGTTTCTTTTTCTGTCTGACGAGAAGCAAGGGAATTTCAAAATTGATCAGTGTTAATTGTTGGCAGCTCAACAAAATAGTTGGCTTTTGCCCTAGGCATAATGGCCATGATATTCCTAAGTCTCAGGTAGGAGAAATCATTCATCAGAAAACCATGGTTTAATTAGAGATTTTATTACTGTGTATTGATTCATTTGCTTTATTTTCATTTGCCTTTGTTTCTTCTGTATTTGCTACTTTATTTTATTTTTAATCTAAATTCTACTTAATTTTTTTCTATGTGTCTTGAATATTGTTGGTTAGTTCTGATTTTCACCTACTTTAATGAGTTTTACGCAGAATTATCCCTTAGTTCCAATCTGCTTGCATCTAAAACTGAGGAATTGGGCCTTAATAGGTTTTAAAGAGTTCTAATTTATATGGTCAGAAGTATTAGTTGCAGGCATTTATATGCTGAGATCAAAAAGATGCATTTTAAGGAGGCTGAAAAGCAGTATGCTGATGACACAATCTGAAAGCTATTGCAAAATAATGAAGGCAAAATCTGAGAGAATATAAGAAACATAAGTTTGGAATAACTCATTTTGATTTTTACATTTCGTGATCTAATTTTTTTCTTCCTCTGTCTTACCATTTGTGTGTGTGTGTGTGTGTGTCTGTGTGTGTGTGCGCGTGTGTGTGTGTGTGTCTGTGTGTGTTTACGCATGTGCACTTGGCAGTAAGTGGAATTCAAATTAAAATATGTGCTTAGAAAAAAAACCTCATTTCTAAATCCAGTCTATTCCATAATCAAAAACTCTAATCATTTTATAAATATTAAAGATATTGCAAAGTGAAAATGTCTTCCCTTGTCATTGTAAAATTTTATCACCCAGCCATTTGTGCAGAACAGGGAAGGGGGCAGAAGCATTGCAGCACAATTTCTACTTTGGGCTTTTTCCCTATGTGAGGATTTTGAATTTTTAAAATGCAATTTATAGGAAACATGATTAAATGTGTTGCTAATGATTCTAAAAAATGATAATTTTAAAAATAGTACTAAAATAAAATAAAACTTAGGACTCAAAAATAGCTGTAGGTCTGTTTCCAGATGAGAGGAGGGATGGGAGAGAAGTGAAATAAGGGGAAGAGGTTGGGAAGCTCAGTGTGGTGGTTACCCAGTAATAGTCATGGGGATTTAGGGTATAACACCAGAATATAGTCACTAATGTCGTGAAAACTATGGGTGGTGTCAGATGGGTACTAGATTTGTTGGGGTGATGGGAGGAGGGTGGAGGGGGAAGGGAAGCAATCAAAAAGTACAAATTCATAGTCACAAAATAGTCACAGGTATGTAGAGTGCACCATTGGGCATACTGTCAATAACATTGTAATAATAATACATTGTGTCAGCTGGGAACCAGATGAATCAGAATAAGGATTTTGTAGGTTATATAAATGTCTTATCACTATGCTATACACCTGAAAGCAATATAATATGGTCTGTCAATACCATATTATATGGTATAATATGGTATTGAGAAATAAATGTGATACTTAGGAGTTTTTTTTAAGATAATTTGCATTTCTTATAATAGCCCTATATGTTCTCATCAAGTTTCACCCTCAGCTAAATAACTTCCCCAAATGAAGGGAGATGTCTGAATTTTCTTGCTTCAAAATACTCTTCATGCGATGTCCTCAATTTTAATTATCTATCATGAATATGAACTTGAAGGTTTCCTGAAGCTTTTGTTTTCTCTAGTTCTGCAGATATAGGAAATCTACTCCTATCCCTGGCTGGACTCCCTTAATGTGTATTTGAGCTCACCTTCCTAAAACCTTTCCACCTACTATTAATAGATACCTGAAAATATTGTCTGTATAGTTAGGAGTCTTTATGATATAGATTTCACTTTATTCTGATGAAGGGGAAAGAATCAAAGGCCTTCAGCAGTATTAGTGACATATATATACTCATACATACACACACACACACACACACACACACATGTATCACATATATGAGGGCTGTCTGGAAAAAATCCAGCCATAAATGCCTCTATTTTTCATACTACATGGCTGAGGACTTTCCAGATAGCGCATACACACACACACACACACACACACACACACACACACAGTTTCTTCTATGTTAACAGTATTTCATTCAAATTTTCATTTATTGGTTGGTGTGTATGTCTACTTTCCTCTGTGCATGTCTTCTGGATGTGTTTGGTCTTTGTAAATATTTATATGATCTTTATCCATTTGTATTCTATTCTATTTTTTAATCCTTATTAAGTTAAATTTCTGTGTGTCTCTTATTGTTGTAGTTCAAATTTTTCCTCCCAGTTTCATGATGCAGTGTTGTCCCTTTTTCTTTCTTTTTTTTTTTAATTCATTTTTATTGTTAGACTTATTGGGGTGACATCTGTTAGCAAGGATTACATAGGTTTCAGGCATATAATTCTACAGTGCATTGTCAACTTGTTGTATAATAAGTTCACCACCTAATGTGACTTCTTCCATCACCTTATATTTAGCTTCCCCCCCTCCTCTCCCACCCCCTCCCCTTTCTCCCCTCCCTAACCCTTAAATTCATGGCACTGAGGTAAAATTTGGCAAAGATGTTTTTATTTATGCATTACTATTAAAAGGTAAGTCACTGTAATTGATTGGACTCTTCTGTAACCATTGATATCACAACAACTGAGGTTCTAGAACTACTATCCTACGCTAAACTATGGTGCTAGATAAAAGCATCTGGAAAATTTAAAGAAGTAGAATTAACAAATTTATATATGAAGGACCCAGAAAATAATCATGTGGAAACACAAAATTGGATCAAAAATTGCTAAAGTTTAATGGATGTTTATGCAGGGTCAGTTTGCAAGCAGATATTAAAATGGACCTATCTTTCACAGCTGTATAAGTAAAGCATAACTGCTCAAATAATAAATAATAATATTGAATATATTTATCAAAACTTGAATATATTTACCAAAGATTTTACAGTTTGAGTAAGTTCCTCTGAAGTCAGGATGATTTTGCTTCCCAGGAGACATCTGACAATGTCTAGAGACATTTTCGATTGTCACAATTTGGGAGTGGGGGGTGGGATCACGTTGCTACCGGCATCTAGTATATATTATCCAGGGATGCTGCCTATAATACACATGGTACCCCAATGCTCCAAGAAACAAATTAACCAATCCCAATTTTTACAAATTTTGAGGATGAGAAAACTTTGTCTAAATTAACATAATTCTACTAAGGACATATTTGCTACTGATTGATCAATAGGAGATGTTCTTTGATGTAGCACAGGTCATTAACATATGTGCAGGAAAATTTATCAGTTTTTCTCATAATCTCAACATTCCTTTGATCATTTTAAGAAGCACTTAGAGATAAATTCTAATAATGGGCAAACCCAGGTATTCAAGCAGAGTAGGTATGTTAAGTGCCTCACAGATTGAATTCCTTAATCATTCTTTGTATAAAGGCCCAACGCGTGACTTTGCGAGATGTAATCAGCCCATCCATCACTTGTCTACCCTCCATTTGTAGCCCTTTACTTCTAATACTCATGTCCACACAACGAAACCACTGAAAACATTTTTATCAAACGCAGATTAAAATTCAACAAATAAATGAGACTTACGGGAGTGAGTTAGAAAAGGTAGAAGATGGCTTTCTAGGTAGGAAAGACAGCATAACCAAAGATGTACAGGAAGAAGGATACACACAGGTAAACCACGAGCATGCCAACCAGAGGAGTCAGGTGGAGAAAGAGTGAGAGACAAATGCAGAGGTTGGACATGCTAGACTGCAAAATGACTTGAATGAGGAACATACAGAAGAGTGCTGAGTTCAAAGATGGAAGTGTTCTTACGAAGGGAGTGTGCTATAGATGTTACATTTCCCAGTGTAGAGCCCAGAATCTGTCCTCAATGACAATCTCTACAAATGTATCCAAAATTTAAAAATTGTGCTTGATGGTCAACAAACATATTTAAATATTAGCACCCTATTCCAATCCTGCACTGAATTGCTATGGTGAGTGTTCATGCAATTGGTAAAAAGAATAGATTGGGGGGATAAAAGAATATATGTGTGTGTATATAAATATAAAACCATACAACTTTACCCCGTTAAAATGGATGAAAAACAATCTAAACTCATATATAAATGACATTATTTCATTATTAACAATTATCAAATTAGAGTTATCTGCCCATTTGCATAACAGAGAAAAGGTGATATATTAATACATCAAATACAGGATACACATTCGTATTCACTGATTTTAGCTGGTCAATCTTTCCAAAAGTATATTTTCTTTGGTTATTTGATAGTATATATTATTAGAAAAGATGTTCAAGAAAATATCCAGACCAAAAAAAAAATGTAAAAAATTAAGAAATGAGGGTGAGAGCCTCCTCAGGAAAAAAAAATTAATTTGTACTGACAGAAAAATGAATTTCATTAAAAGGTAAATTAAGATGGGCATTTTAAGAAATTCAACATTAATGAAATATGTTATGCCAGGAAATTTCAATACCATTTCACTTTTTAAATGGTGTTTTAGTGTCGTGTACTTGCAACTTCAGTTTCTTCAGTGATTGACTGAAGAATTATGATATTAGACACTGGTTTTCAAATGTGCTCAAATGTTGGAGCACACAGAAGCCATGTGTCCTCATTCTGCATCTTTGGAGAATACTCACTATATGCCAGTAGTTCTACAGAAATCACTTTATGTGATTTTCTTTCATTGTCACAATAACCCTGTGAGATAAGTACTATAATAAAACACATTTACACCTGGGGAAAGTTAAGCACAAAGATGCTAAGCCATGTGCCTACTTCCAGAGCTAGGACAGTGGTTCTCAAGCTTAAGCTGTATCAGAATCACCAGAGGGCACATTAAACACAGACTCTGGGCCCCACCCCTCTAGTATCTGATTTAGGTCTGGGGTGGGGCCTGTGGAGTTGTAGAACAAGTTCCCAGGTGGTCCTGATGCTGGTCCAAAACTGACAGAATATCTGAGCTGGGTTTGGCAAAGAGAGATCAAGCCCAGGCAGTCGGGATGCAAAGTCTATGACTTTATGGTCTTAACCACCATCTTAGGGACAATCAGACATGTGGCTGAATTACCTAGATAACAAAGACCACCACCCCTGTAGACACCTGCACCAAAACCCTGCCACATGGAGTGAAAGCTGGTGTATCCAAGTTTTATATTTGTCCCAACCTAGTCCTTTCTGGAAGATGAACAATTTCACGAAAGAAATTTAATAACTCAAATTGAAAAAGTGTTGTCTCTTAATTTCTTTCATTGAATTATAAAAAGATTAGCTTAATTCAAGGTCAGTAGCAGAACTGCTTTGTCTGGATTTGCTCAGTATGAATGACCTGCAGAAGCACAATATGAGAATCCTTTTTATGCCATAAAGTACACTGCAAAATTTAGAAAATCTCATCTCTGAGATCTAGTTTTACATCAGTTTTCTAGTGGGGAAAAAAAAAGTATGCCACTCTCTATACCCATAATCATTAAATTGAAATGTAACTTGTGATTCCAAAAAGACAATAATGCCTTAAACATGTTAAAACATGTAGAGAGACACACTGTAAAAACATGCCAACGATTTTTATATACATATACATACACACAAGTTATCTGCTAATTTCCAATATTTTATCTGTACCAACACTGATATTTCAGAGTATGCTCCAGAGTACATATCAAATTATAAAATAATTGATTTTCAACACTTTCTAAGACCTCCTTTTCCTTTGTTCTAAAGGAAATCATCTGGCCTTATGCAGAAAACCTAAAATATGCAAAAATGCCCACAGATTTTCCTTATAAACCATACATAAAGTCAGGTAGTTTGCAATAAGAATTTATGAAATTTTTTACTAGCAAGTAAACATTATTTTCACTGTTTATAAAGCACTGAATATAGGTAATTATCAAATTTCTTAAAATTGTAAAAATGTTGCTTGAAATATTAGTGTAACAGAATGTTAGAAGTACCACACTCTTAAAAATGTAAAACAGAGTTTCAAAGTCTCCTATATGAGTCAGTTCATGGTATCACTAGAAGTCTGTCTGTCTGGCATAAGTTGGGGTATACAATGTTGAAAGGCAACTGCTTCTTTCAGCCATGAATGACATAATTTATTCAGAACACTTTGGCTTTTCTTGGCAATGGCTTGAAAAATAGTAAAAGATGATTCTGCAGAAAACTGGCTTCCAATCCATATGCACACACACACACACACACACATATTAATCAGAACGGTAGCACTAATCATGACCGATGAAATGTGGATAGATTTTGAATTGGAGATGAACAAGGGTAGCTGGAGGAGAGACCTCTAACTTATGAAGTTTAAGAGGATGTTGAAAAAAAAAAGCAAAAAGCACGAAGTGAAATGAAACCAGAAGGATGAATCCTGGTTATTTTAAATGATCTAAAAGCAAAATATTACCTGTAAGCCACAATGTCCTATTTGCTGTCAACTGAGAAATTCTATATTTAAATTTGATTTATAGTCATTTTTGCTCACTTGACCTATTATTAAATGCATCTGTTCTAAAAATACAGCAAATCATTTCTCACAATTTTTCATATGGCTTATTATAAGACATAAAAGCTTTTTGTTTAATAAAATTTCATAGGACTTGAAAAAATTAATTTCTACTCACTATAATGATATGTGAGAGATGTACATGTTCTTAATTAACTTCACATTAATAAAGGAGGATTTCCCTAGATATAAGCACTTAGCCGATATTTGCCTGAGGTGGGGGGTGTGGTTCACAAGCAAGAATTCAAAAGTTTTCAAAATATGAATGAGAAGGTATGATGCTCTAGCTGAAAAACAGAAAGTGTGCATTTTTACTTCCCTGTTCCTACTTTTTGAAATAATATCTGAAGAAATTTATAAAGAAGTCATTGTGAAACAAAGATGTTTGTCAAAAATAAAAACAAAAACAAGCATGAAAAAAGTATGACAGAATAGGGTCAAATACCTGCCTTACTCACACACTGGGGGGCCCCAGCCTGCACAGGAGAGAGTAGACCACCTATGGGGACAACTGTCGGCCAAAGTGTCAGCCAATGACCCAACAGCCACAGCTATTTCTCCTTCTTGATCATAAAAACCCTTTGGTTTATGGGACATGCAGCCCTTTCTCCAACACTAAGGTTGGACCTCTATTAATCTAAAGAAATCCTATCAATATCATGCTCTTGACCTAGACTTGGAGAAGAATGAGCCTGTGGTATAATTCCAGCCATGAGCTGAAAGGACTTTGGTGGATATTTTGTCTTTTATGTACTTTTTTAGAGTTTGTAAGAACAGAAGCTTCCCTTGTGTTATGCCTCTGGACAGTGGCATCTTCATAACTTAAAACCGTGGCAGCATCTTGGATATTGGGGAGAGCCAGCCAAAGAAATAGCAAACTGATTCAGCAAAGCTCCATGGGAACATGGAAAGAACTTGGGTCTTTCCCAAAAGCTTTGAGCTGCTGGATTAACCAACTCTGGAGCTATATATCTCTGGGTTTTCATTATTTCAAGTGAAAAACACACAAACAAATAAAAATCTTGCTCTGAAAACATATTTTGTAGTGTTTTCTGTTCCTGGAAATATCCTAAGTGACATAGCAAGATAATATGTTCTTTCATTCATTAAATTATTTTTTTCATTTATTCATTCAACAAACCCATATTGTGTACCTACATTGCCCAAGATGCTGGAATAGATAACAAAGATAAGCACATTGATAATACCTTATATTTTAAAATGTTACAGATTAAAATGTGTTTACATACAATATTTCATTATTTTCTTACCCCCAAATAAACCCATGCTGAGAAAGTGAGCCTGAGAAAGCTTGCACCTTGCACAAAGTCACAGTGTTGGGTGATAAGATCTCCATAGTAAGGCTCTAGACACCACCCTATCAGCTTCCTCCCTTATTAGTTGCAAGTTCTGGTTCTAGTTTCACTAAACTCAGAAGACAGTCTGAGCTAATTATAAATTCCAAAACCATCTCTGTCCTGGGAGCCAGTAGAAGGTCTGAGAGCCATGAAACCATTAGAAATTCACCAATCTGTGTTAATGCTTCTCCATTTAAGCAGCTATGACTGTGTAATCCCTTGGGATAAAGGGAGAAACTATTAAAACTGGTAATATATTTAACTTACTTTTCTTTAAAAGACTTCAATGTTTATGTATGACTTATACAAAAGATATTATTTTGGTCATGCATAGACCATTTATAGAGAATCACACCTTTATTGATGTTTTATACTCATAACATTGTTACAAATAAGGTTGCGTGATCAAAATGTTTGAAGACCACTGATCTAACTGTTTCTGACTGGCAGACTGAGAAGTCACAGACTTACATGCTTGCTTTGCTTCATAGGCTGAATGTTTTAGTAATTCTGAGACATAAGTATTGGCAAATGACCTATACTTATATCCTATACTCAGCAATGTGCAAGATCCCACAAAGTCACAACTTCTTTGCAATGTGAATTTCCTTGTCATTGGGTTGTTACAAAAATCAAATGGGCTAATTTTGGTAAAAGCACTTTCTAAGTTGTAAAACACTTTCTAAAAGTGTGAAGTGACTGAGATTAAAGACTCTCATTGAGTCTCCACAAAATGTTAAGTAGATGATGTAACTATATAGCAGGACAAGTATGCAATTTACATTTGTGTGCTTAGATACCAGGACTTTCTCATTTGATCCATACACGTCTCAGGAGGAATATTTATCAATTGGAATTATAAGAACTTGTTGTTTCTGTAGGACAGTTAATATCAGCAACTTCATATGGTTCCAACTAATAGGAAAATGATCACTTTTACATATAAGGAAATTGAAGCCAAGCAAATTGAAGTGACTTAACCAGGTTGAAAAGCTAATAAGTGGAGACCTAGAACTCAAAACCTAGGCCTTCTACCTGTCTCCACAGCCCCCTACTGCATGCTGACCCATACAGGAATCATCCACGGCAGGACCCTAAAGAGCAGACAGCAAGCACCCTGAAACACTCAGCACTCTTGTCACCCAAAGGACAAGTCCTTCAGTGGGTGTGTTCAGGTCTTTGAAGAGGGGGCACAGTGCACTGCTCTTCAAAGTTAGGGGTATGTTACAGCATCTCCCAAATATGCTCTGTGCAGCCAGCCTGTAGCCCTGCCTCTAAAATGTGTTAAGTGAGATGAACTACACACTATGGCATCTAGGTCCCACAGCAATAGCTGAATGCATCCTAGAAGGCTACGTAAATTCAACTGAAATTTACACTGGATTGTTGATGACCCTCTAGATTTTATTAACTATTATTTCCAGCTAGTCCTGAAGAATGATGTCTCAACTGCCCCATACAATAGTTCAAACCCTTGAGGAAAAGCCCTCATCTTTGACAGGTGATTTTTAGAAACCCTGCTCTCTCAGGAGACTCTCTTGGTTACCCATGAGTGTCATGCCCTGCACTTTTATTCAGCCACTCATGGGACAGCAAGCATTTTTCTGCCAAGCATGCTTTTCGACTGCTTGGAGCTGAATCCAGCTTTTCCTTTGAAAACAAACATAACGAGGGGAGAGGAAGACAGCTTCACCTCAAACATTTCATTATCTTAACATTCTACATTTACCTGCTGAGAAGCTGTTTGAACTCTTTCAAGAAAAGGAAATGTATGACTAAAATTCTAAATTTTGTTATATTTGAGCAGAAAGCCCTATAGTTTAAACTTTAGTTAATGGCTTAAAAATGAATCAGTGGTTTGTCTTTGGTAATATTCTAATTCATTCTAATTATTAAAGAATGAAATGTACAGGCGACCGAGTGCCTAAGATTGTATTTGAGCAGTACTCCTACTTTAATTTCAACTACTAAAGACAACTGGAATTCCGTGAAGACCATCTACATTTTAGGAATCCAATAAATATTAATATTTATCAAGTTCCATATTTACGGCAGCTTTGTTAATTAGCTTAAAATGTCATTTCTGGCACACATATGATTCTATAAGTACAAAATAATAATGGATTCGTTAACTATACCGAGACATGCAGCTTGTTTTTACCAAGTATCAATGAAAAACACAAATGTTTAGTGTTTTACTGGAAGTCTCTACATTAATACCAAAAAGATATTTTTGAAAATAATTATAAAACATTCACTATTGTTACTTAGAAATCAATATGCATGCTCAATTTTAGGTAAGGTTTAAAATGTGTATTCATGTGTTTTGATGATACTTTCAACCTTAAACAGGTAGTCAAATTGATACTGTGTTGATTTGGGATGTTTTTTCCCCATCCATTTAACTTGCTCTTTGATTTTGGGTCTTATTGCCTAGCTTTTGGCACAGTGAGAAAGCAATTTTCTCTTGAGTCAAAATTAGTACTGCATCATGAATTATTCAGCGCAACACCCTGCTTCCTGCAGCACCCTCGGCTCTTGCAGCCCCTAAGTCTGAAGTCCTCCCTTTCACAGATTCCCATCTCCATTCAGACCCTTGCCCTTCACTTCTACCTTCTCCCAGTACAGCAGTCCATCAGGCTGGCACCCTGGCACCTGATCACATTTGCTTTATACTTGAATTTCAGGTCACGTAGCTGCCTTCTAGCTGGAGGGCCTCTGCGTGCAATCACATGAGGCAGGCTGTTGCCACATAAAACAACTTCAAATAATTTCTATGAAACCAGAACCAGCCTTCAATAGCTAAAAACAACCCTAAACAAACCCATTGAGAAGAGTCTGACCACACCTCAGATGCCTAAATAAATGAAATATTAACTTTTTCTTCGATCTTTATATTTGGCAATTTTAATGCTTCCTTGTTCTCTATACAAAGTCTCTTGCCTGGATATATTGTAGCCACATTTCAGTTTTTTCCTTGTTATTTCTCAGTTCCTTTATTTTCTCAAGAAAATATTCTTTAGATATAGGGAGATAGAGATGATAGATAGAGATAAGATATATAGAGAGAAGACAGAGACAGAGATAATAGATAGAGATATACAGATAGCTATTATTAATATTGATATGGATATAGGTATATCCTAATCCTACTTCTTCTTGGAGTAATGACAGGATTACATATTTACTGTTTATCTATTTTAAATACATCAAACTACTCAAGGTTGACTTCAAATGGGGGAGGGTTTGGACCGGCACCTTGTCTATACTTATAATGTAAAACTGAAAGAATTCTAAAGAAAATTAAAATGGAAGAATACAGACGCAAAGTTGATAAAATAAAATCTCCTTAAAAACTTTTCAAATAACCAAAAACAATATGTGAGCACCCTATTGAACTGTCATAAAAATGTACTGTTGAAATAACTTTTTCTTTAAGAAAAGGGTCTAGAATGCAAAGCACTTACTACCATTTTATTGCTATAACAAATATCCAGGCCTTATTCTGTGCTGTTAGAGTTATGTGTGGTTATATAACTGTGTGAAATAAGTTTCTGATCACCCAATTCCAGGGTCAGAGGTGATTATTAAATAAATGTGACCCTTAAAGTACACTTACACATAAATGACCATTGACACATTAACTCTACACTTTTCAATTCAAACAAGATTTAATTCAGACAAGACAGGCCCCTTTAAATTAGAAAGTATTTCATATTCACTGTGAGAGAGATGATTTAATATGTATGTAAACTTCAGAATTTAAAACACTGAAAATATGTTCAAAGGAATCTTGATTTTGATAAATAGATGGCATTAGACTCATTTATATGGGCCAGTAGCATGCTACATGCAGCATTTTATGCTGTTGCTGAAATGATTAATTTAACTGTATGCCAAAATTCAGAATTTATATTCTGAGAATTTTCAATGCTGTAATGTTCAACTTGTATTTTAACAGATTACTTGGAGATGTTAACTTCGTGATTCTTGACTTATGCTTCCAAGTGCAATTTTACACTTTGAATGATCAATGTGGCTCTTCCCATCCATTCTTCCCCAACCCCCCACCCCTTATCTTCTCTCTATCTCCCCTCTCAATGTCATATAATTGTGAGAAAAGAAATTCTGGTGCAATCTCCTGGGGTTAGCTGATGAGTGCAGACCATATGTTCCCGACTTCCTTCAGAGATTTCTGTGTGTATTACACTGACAAACCAACTCCCCAAAACAATTCTGGATAACTTTATACTACACAAACAGCTTGCAAATGAGTCGTGGTGGCATTTGCCATATTTTAGTAATATTTATTAAATTGTTATGAGGCATGAAACTGTATTGCTTTTATCTCTGTGGTGAATTAGTTAAAAGCTAGAAGGCTTTGTTTTTGAAACAAATCGTTTTTAATTAACTCTCCTGTAGTTTATGTTTTTCCTCATATCTGTTTTAAATATTTTTCTTCCCATGACTGACATTTATTCAGGGAAGATCGAAAAACAAAGATCTTCAAACATATTTTTTGAATGCTTCCACTTAATTGACAGGATGAAAAGCAAGATGGCAAAGTATTATGGCTAAGGGTGTGGTACAGGCTCCTTGTACTCCAGCATAGCCTCACAGGTTTAAGTGAAAGAATAAAAATAAAGCACCTCATAGTAAATACTCAAAACAAGGATCTATTTGCCTTATGATAATTCTGCTGGTCACTCCAGTGGCTTATCAAGGTATTTAATTCAAAATGTTTAAATACAGTACAAATGAAATATAAGAGCAATTCTAAAATATTATTCCCAATTGCATTTCAATGGCTTACAATTTTGTTTAATCATTATTTAAATTAGACTAGTAAGGCTTAGCATATATATTAGTTAGACAAATTGCCTCTCTCCAGACAAATCTATTTAAATTTCTTTTATAACTTGTATCTGTGAAACTTAAGTTAAATAACCTCCTTATGCCCCAGTTTTCTCACCTATTAAAAGGAAATAATTGTTACTACCTCAGAGTTTGAGTTAAATGAGATAGTGCATATAAAGTATTTTACAAATAGCAAATGATCTAATACTATAAACAAATTTAAGCTATAAATCAAATGACCAAATACTATAAACAACTTTAAGTTATATAATTAAAAATTATAATTTTCTTACACAGTTTTTTTTTATTTTTCACCAAAAGCTAATGTCAGCTGAGTGTTTATTGAGAATATACTATGTGCTAGGCACCATTCTGAGCTCTTTACATGTGTACAATCATTTGAACTTCACAAAAAATCTAGAGCATGGGTTTCCAAACTTTTAGGTTCCCTGGGCCACATCGGAAAAAGAATTGTCTTGGGCCACACATAAAATACTAATACCAATGTTAGCTGATGAGCTAAAAAAAAAAATAATGGTTGAAAAATAATCTCATAATATTTTAAGCATCTGTGTTGCGTCACAATCAAAGCCATCCTGGGCTGCAGGTTGGATGTTCCTGCTCTATAGGTAGATAGGTTATTCATTCCATATTATGCATAAGAGGATAAGGCATAGAAAGGTAAAGTAACTAGTCCCAGCCCATCCACTAGTAAATGGCCCATGCTCTCTACTACAGAACTTCACATTTTCCCTTAGAGATAGGCTGACTAAATGTCACATTTGAAATGGGACAGAAAACAATGGTACTTTCCCATTTCAAATAGTATGTATGGTCAGCCTAGTCTCACTGCACTAAATTCAAGGTAGGCTGACCATACATACCGTTTGAAACATTGTTTCCTGTCTCATTTAAAATGGTATGTCTGGTCAGCCTACTTAGAGAGCTTGGGTTTTCTTTCATAGTCAATAAAAATAGAAGATATTTAAAAATAATTGCTGAAAATAATTCACTCAGTCAGCTACTCTCATTCTGCTAGGACAATTACATTGATTGCCTAATGCTATCCCACTAATCAGGGAACAACCATAGACATCTAGACTGGAACAAACCTTAAAGGTCATTTAGTACAGCAACTCATCTAGAAAACCTATTGCTTCTCCAGTATGTTCTCATTTCCTTTTGTCAAAAGCAACTGTAACTGGGAACAAAAAAAAGAGTTATATTTAAAAAAACACAATTAGAAAACCAGAATTACACATCAAGGGACTCAGCATCTATCTGAGAACAGAAACCACAAAGCACAAAAGCCAACTAGTTAAGGGCCTGAGCCTCTCCCAGCCTCCATTTCCTTATTTGTAACATGGAAATAACAATATAAACTTCACACTTTTGGTGTGAGGCTTAAATTAGACAAAGTAAGGGAACATATCTTGCAAATGCACTAGGTAATTAGTGTTCAAATGTGCTATACTTCTATTTTGGTGATAAAGATAAGGATGAATTTACAGATCAAGAAAAAATATAGAATACATTTAAAAGGGACAGAAATATTTAAATATGTAGCTCAGTGTAAAGGTCATCAACATAGCTAAAAAGTGTGGTACACATTCTAAGAGTACTAACATTAAAAAGCAAGCCATTTCTTCAAGCAGCTCAAAGGAAAAACAAAATGAAAAGTAGTGAATAGTCCTCAAGAATGGTTCAGTCTATAGGTAAAAATAATCCTAACATTGGTGAGATTAAAAGAGATGGGGAAAATTTCCCTCAAGAGATACAACTACTACTCCTGTCATTGATGCTTAGTTCCAGATATGCTGCCTGTGAATTAGCAAGGCCTCCTGCCCCAGCCACATCTCCTGCCTGTCATCTTCCAATTTTACAGCTTTTTAGCAACTCCAGTAGAGGGTCAACCGGAAAAAGGAAAAAGAACTGCCATTACTCCAATGAGAATGGTCATTTGTTTAGCAAATTGTCAGATTCTGGTGGGGAAGAGGCCAACCTTATATTGTCTAAAAGAGGTCATGGAGATTTCAATTTTTTGTTCTAAATCTGTTCTTAATTCCTGAAGCAAAGGAGTGAGCAATAATAGAGAGACTGAATATTTTAAGATGTAAATTATACAGTAGAAATGAAGATGTTTGGGGAGGTAAGAAGAACAAGTAGCAACCTATTCCTTAGCAAGGAAGGGCTCCACTTACTTTGACACACAAAAAAGCAAAGAGGTCTGAGGTAGAAGGAAGAAAAACAGAGTATCATTGAATGGTATGTGTGTGGTTAATAGAAGTTTCATGAGTTTGGAGAAAATAAGGAACTAAACATCTGCTAGCGGAAGAGAGAATCAGTAAGAATCAAAGTATTTCTGAGTAATGATTAGGACCCAACTGTGATTAAGAGCACAAATACAGAAATGATCCAAAACTAGGAAGGTCAGAGAAAATAATTATTTCTGGAGTTCAAAAAGTTGGTGTACAAGAAGGTAAAGAAAGTAAGGTCTTTAGGAAGGGTAGTGGGTAAACTGTTCAAGGTGCTTAGGTTGGAAAGGAAGCAGACATGAGGGTGATGGAAACATGCCCTCACTGCAGTGAAGACCCTCCTCTTCATGGAGGCGGTGAGGCCTTCTGTGATTCCAGGACCCTCACTACAATATTGGTGCAGATATGAGCAAAAATGCCCAAACTTCATTTCTACATGTTCTCTCACACATTTCTGTATTAGTCACTTGGCCATAACCCTCTTTTCAAACTTCCTTCCTGAACTGTCTTTGATGATATTGTGCTAATTCTTATACCTCCTAATGAGCCTTCTTGGTCTATCTTTATAATTTCTCTTCCTGCTTCCATATTTGTGGACATACCTCAGAGTCCGATTTGGCTGCCTTTTCTCCATAGATCATCTCTTCCAATGGTTCTCATTTATGGGTGCAGCTTCACCCAGCACAACTAACCAGGCTGCTGTTAGATAAAATGAAAGGAACAGGTGGGACAGAGAAGAACCACAGAACTGAGATCTGTAGGACTGGGCAGCTTCTAATTTAATATAGAAACAGAAGAAGAAGCTGAAGGTCAGAGCCTGGCTGAGTTGGAGAATGGGGATGCTATCTGTACTTGTAAGGACATCTGGTTGAGAGGTGGGAGGATGTGATAGGGTTGAGTTTGGGGTAATGATAAGTATCCGCCAAAGTTTTTATATATATATCCTTAATATCATCCTTTTGAGTTAACATCCACATTTCCATCTGTCTACTATACATCACCACTTGTGACATAAATAATACTGTGAATAATAACTTTCATTTCTTTCCCTTTTGGGTCCACAAGAAGACTCCCATTTCAGTTATACTGGGACCATGTGACTTGGTTCTGGTCAATGAGATGTGGTCAATAATATCTGCATGTTCAAGATTGACCACAAAACCCTGTTCAAACGTCCTCACTGTCTTCACTGCTTTGGCAACCTCAGAGATCACAAGTTTAAGATGGTAGTATCACAAGATAGAAGAAACTTGAATTGTCATACTACTGATTAAATCATATATGTCAGCGTTTTAGTCTGTAATGTTGCATAAACACAAAGAGATGCAGAGGGACAAATTAGGTAAGGGCATGTTTTATAGATAGTAATGAAGAATGATGCAAGGTTATGAACCATGGGGAGGGGGGTCATTCCCACTCCTAGGCCTGAAGAGGCAAATGAAGGAAACAAGGTCCCGAACCCAGAGAAAGAGAGTTGTATGGAGAATTTCTCTTTAAAAGAAGCATGCTAAAACAAAACAAAACAAAACAAAACAAAACAAAACAAAACAACAAAAAAAAAGAAGCATGCTGCCATCAGGGAGAACACTTCTGTTCTTCAGCTATGTTCTGTTTTGTCCTGCATTGGCTAAACCCAATCAGTTAGACAGGGAAGGAGCCAGGGATGTAATCCAATTAGGACAGCTTCTGAGTCACACACCAAGGAAAAAAATGCAAAAGAGTGGAGAGGGTGTCAAAGAGAAGATGTCTGGCACAATGGAGAACCACCAAAGAGAACAAGCAGACACTTATCACATTATGATATAAACAAGAAATAAACTTTTGTTGTATTAAATTAAGACACTGGCTATTTACTACAAGCTAGTTTACTATGGTACAAACTAACCACAGAATAACAACAGTTGTCTTGACTAATACATAGTTTGCATATCCTGTCAGCGCCTCAGATTCTATAAGTTCCCTGTTAATATGTAAGTTACACAGTTAGGTGAATTCCAACAGATAAGATAGCATTGTCTTAAAATCAAATTGTGCAGGAAACTTTAATGAAGCAAAGCAGGCATATGATACTACTTTAAAGAGTTAGAAAATTTTTCACTCCAAAAAGAGTTTATTGTGAACTGATTGATGTATTTTATTTACATGTATTAAAATATCCAATCAAATAATTAGTTAAATAAAGAAGCAAAAAAAAAAATCATAGATGAAAGTTGGGTTGTCATCCATATCTGACCTAGTGCCATAGACTGCATCACAGAAGGCTAAATATTCTCATTCCCTGTAAAGAGGGACTTAATGCTTGCTTTGTCTACTAGAATGCAGGCTGAAGTGACATGTCATTCACAGCAGATTTAAGAGCTGGTTTGCAGTTAAGTATGTCTCCTTCCCTTCTGTCAATATAACCAGCAGTGATCTAGGTAGAAGCTGTCCCATCACACTAGCCATGAAATAAATTAAATATAACACAGACTAGACAAAGAGCTAGTGTGCAACATTGGCTTGAGCAACAAAGAACATGTCTGCTTTTAAACCACTGAGACTCTGGACTCACTTATTAACATGGCCTAACCTAGCCTACCCCGACCAATGCAAGAAATTGGAGAAATCTCAATCGCTTCTCACGCTGGTAAAGCAAACTGTTAAACAATGAAGTCATTTAACTTCCATTGTTCTGATTCTTTGTTCACCAAGAAACATTCTGCCTTTGATTCTAATGACTTGATTTCCCAAGGTGGTGTATCTAAAGAGAGAAAGGAGGCTACACATATCCATATTATCACATTCATTATTTTGTTAATATGATAATTTACTAATTGTGTCTTCTGATTTTATATATCTCTTATGATCTTTGTTAACATGAGGTCACCCATGAAAGATGGATATGTTTTTGACTTGACGAGAGTCATATTTCTGAGCAATGCTACCAGATAAAGTGACACTGAAGTTACCTTCCCCAGTGACTACATCCTGCCATTACAATGTGGAAGAGACTAAGCTACCTTTATCTTAAAGTATTAATTACATCCAAATCCAAACCAAGTTGAATTTCTAAAGCTCAAATATTGAGACCCCCATTTCTGTGGAAAAGAATGAAATGTCTGCTCTTCTTTCCCATTACCACTAATTTAATCCAAAGTCCTGCTAGCTTTGCTTGAACTTTTGCAACAGCCTTCTGGCTACTATCTCTGTCTTCACTCTTATCTTCATAATCCATCCTACATATGACTCACAGATGGTCTTTCTAATGCACAGCTGCAGTTATTATTTTCTCTGCTCAAAATAATCAAATTGTTCTCTTTCAATCCAACTTCTTCATCCTGAAATTCACATGCTCAGCAAATAATCTAACACACCATCCTATGTGTATATCACGTGTCAATCAAAATGAACAGTTTGTTGTCCACAAATGTGCTTTGGGCTAAAGGACTTTTAGAAATGAGGTTTTTATATTGTTTAATAGCATTCAGAAATTTTTCTCACATGTATTTTTCTTCTAGTCAGCTCCATCCATATCCATCCCTCTTAAAAGACAATGCCTTTTTCATCTATCAAAAGGGCTTCAGTATATTCCAAGAGTCTTATCATCTCCTTGTGTAGATAACTTGACATTTAGACACCAGTGATCTTGATTCAACTAGTGAGACATATGGATTCAACCTGACTAGAAGGACAGCTTAGCTCTCTCAACACATATGTAGATAATATGGTTGCCAAGTAACAATGAGATGACTTGTAAAATAATAAAAGAATGTGAGTTCACTCAGCAGCAACTGTTCATTGACTTCAGGAGGTAAAGAGGTATATGTGGAATTGTTCTCCCAAAAGTGGTCAGTGAACCTTGCACTAACTGTGAGATTTGAATGTTTTGCCTTCAGTTTCTCAATTACTAGTCACTCAGGAAAAACTCATGAAGATCCACATACTCCTTTGCATGCTACTCAAACCAACAAATTACCAGTCTGAAATAACCACACTCTAAAATTCCATTTGTCACAACACTATCTCCAATGCACATACCAAATGCTACCTCTTCTGCAAAGCTTTGACACCTCAGCCTACTTACAAATAATTGTCTTATGTGAGACACATGGCTTAGTTGTCATAGCACTAGCTTTGAAATGAATTTGAGTCATATATTTGAATCTCTACCTGTGAAAACTTGGGCTAAACTTCTATATCTTCCCCTTTAAAATGAAAACAATTATACATATCTGTGAGACAGTATAGTAGGTCTTTAAGAAATATTTTTCTTTACTTTTCCTTTTCATTCATTACTTCTATACAGATGAGTATATGCCAATTATTTTCCTCTCTAACCTTTATATTCCCATGGAGTACAATCTGTTTGTCACTCTTTTCTAAATCCATAGCAGAACAGAACAGAATGTCTTCCATACTAGACAATGAATGAATAAATAAATGAATTAATGTTGAATTCATGTGAAGTATACTTTTCATCACTTTAGGAGAAGACACTTAATATATATTACAGAAAAAAATCTACTTAAAGGGGTTCTAGATTTTCCTTTTCATAATAGTTACTTTTCAAGGGCGTCATGACTGATGACTTTTACATTACCTTTCTTACATTACCTTTCTTCTAAGAGTACCTCCTTTACCAATTCCCAGTCTTAATTGAAGGTTTTCCTTCTCAATAGCCACTACTTTAAGGCCTGTCATCAAAGTGGTCACTATTCTATAAGAAGTCAGTAGATCTCCTTAAATAGATTTCATTAAGATCTTTCCTTTTAATCTTAAGTACAGGCCTAGAAAATCTGGAGAGCTGATTACAACACCACAAGAGAGAATGAAAATTTTGTAACAGAAATAATTTCAGGTAAGTCATAATGTAACTTTTTAGGGAAAATCAAAACCATTCTAAAGCAATATTAAAGCACAAAACATTTTTGGGCTAAAGTACTATCAAAATCCTATTTGTTAAACTACTTCCCTCTAGGAAAGTAGAACTTTTCTGACCATAGAGTCTAGGTCTTTCCTCAAGCCATTCTGGCTCCAATGGCTAATACTGTAACCATATGTGGATGCTGCCAAGCTCGACCTCTCGACCCTGAACCACAGCCCCACAGATTAGCCTGTCCCTGCTTGTTTAATTGAAACAGGTGTTGGCTCAGTTGATTATAAACTTATGTCCTTTGTTGCCTTACAACTGCCAACCTATCTGTCCCCTCAACCCCCACGCATTCCCCATGACATCCTAAGGGAGGAGCTAAACCTGGAGGTCATGGGGGCATAGAATATCTAGGAGACAGAACTGACCCTCTCTCAGGGGTTCTGTTGCTTCCTCACTTGCATACCTCACATCACCCTGTGTGGCCCCAAAAGATGGCTGGTTAGTCAATGACGGGTAAGATTCCTCAAGGGAGGAACACCCTAAGACACGCACAGTCACACAGGGGCCATCAGGAGAGAGCTTGGGCTCAACAGAGGTGAGGCACAGCCCCTCACCCTCTCTGAGGTGAATCTCTTGTAGCCTGGCTGTCTTGCTTCCCACGTATAACTCAGACTGAGATCCATGGGACGACATAGGCCATTCCCCCTTAATGGATGTCTCTGTAATAACAATGACTCCATCCCCAGGGGCTGAGTGCTGGTATGTGAAGGCACAGTAGGTGCTGGAGCACAATGGGGACTTTCAGGAAAAGCAGTTTCCAGGCACACAACTCACAGACCCTGGAAAAACCAGTTTCACTTGTTTGCCCACTAATAAAAGCTGTGTGTGGCCCGATTCCAGGCTCTTTTCAGTCCATGAGGCTGGAGCCCCTTGGCCCCACTTGGAACATATTTTTGGCTACTGACCTTGCACCATCCTTCCCGTTTTCCCACTGCCCTTGTCTTGCTGGATGGGACAGTCCTTTTCCTCTTTCAGTGGCTAGAGGACATGGATATTCTAAGCCCTTCCTCTGAAGCTCTTTATCCCAAAAGAAGTTCTCAGCTTTACCTCAGAGGAAAAGGAAAGAGGCCTGATTCCATTCCTGAACCCATCACTTTGGGAAAGTCATGCAGCCTCTCTATACCTATTTCCTCATAGGACTGTTGTGAATATAGAATTAGGCCATCCAGCTGACATATATGCCAGATAATGTTAGCAACCCAGCCCACTCCTCTCCTCCTACTTTCCTATCCTTTCATTCTTTGTGAAAGATAAGCTGGAGGCTGAGTAATCCCATCACATGGGCCTTACCATAGTTCTCTTTCTGCCTGTGTTTCTTCTATTTGTTAATTACAAAGTTATCTACAAACAAATACATCAATGCTTCCATTCAACAAGTATGTGAGGACCTGCTTAGTGTTAGGAATTGGGTAGGACTGCTTGTTAGAAGTGAATAATAGTCTGTCACAAAATATCCAGTCTGACAGAAGAGCTGCTGCTGTAGCTAATGCTGGACTATTATGACTACCAACCACAACCAAAAGGTATTTCACAAATAGAATTTTAATGGAACTTTAGCCAGAAGCTGTGTGTGTGTGTGTGTGTGTGTGTGTGTGTGTGTGTGTCCTATTGTTGCTTTAGAATGATTTTGATTTCTCATAAGGAGTTAAAATAGCCGAAATAATTTCTGTCACAAACTTTCCATTCTCCCTTGTATTAATTGAGGATGAACTGTATAAGCATATTGCTAACAATGCATATATTCACCTTTTACAAAATCTTCTGTTTTGTTCACTGTTGTATTTCTAACACCTACAGGAGATCCTGACATTTTTGTAGATAAGGAAATCAAAGGGTTGGCAGAACTATGTTCTTTGGGAAGCTCTTTGGACATATTTATTTTCTTGTCTTAGTTTCTAGTTTCTAGTTCCATTTTGCAGGAAAAAAGTAACTAAGGCTAACACAATAAACCAACCACCACAATAACGTCATAAGTGCTATGACAATAGTATGGTGTCAGATGGGTACCACATGTATCAGAATGATGATTTTCTAAATTATATTAATGTCTCATCCCCATGTTGTACACCTGAAACTCACATAATATATGTCAAATGTATTTGAACAGAGAAAAGAATATATGCCTTCCTTTAATCTACCTCTATACACACATATGTATATACATATTCAATAAACAAGATGCTGGGCATTGGTCTTGAAAAAATATATACATATTGAAAACTAGATTAATACAGCAAAACCTGTAACGTTGTGGAGCAGCAGATATTGACTGCTTACTTGACTCTCATCTAAATTCTAGTTTTATGTACAATGGCCCTAATATTACATTACACGTCACGCTACCGGGTAAGAAATTCCTACCCTTGTTGCCTGGCCATATACAAGTTAATGCAAGTGCAAATAAATAAGAAAATCAATGTTTTATATAAAATGCCCAAACCTACTTCTATTCAGGAACTAATTTTAAGGGCCTCAAATATGCATTTGCATAACCAAATCAGTGAAGTAAAAGGTAGATCAGTTTATCTATTCACATAAATTTTCATAGGAAAATGTTTCCCAAACTACCCAGTACTTAGAGTAGGAAC
The DNA here is from genome assembly GCA_004026885.1 of Lyroderma lyra. Taxonomy (NCBI): domain Eukaryota; kingdom Metazoa; phylum Chordata; class Mammalia; order Chiroptera; family Megadermatidae; genus Lyroderma; species Lyroderma lyra. The sequence continues at coordinate 23,182 of PVJL010009658.1, forward strand.
TACATTCAGTGAATTAGCTCCTAGAACACATCCTGGCATCAGAAACTAAGCAGGGCTGCAACCAACACCCCAGAATTAGAGTCTAGGAAGAGAAGATCCCAGGAAATTGTAAAAACTTACTTAATATTTTGGGTTTAGGTTTGAGAAACTTGGCAGTATATACCATATTAGGCTTTAAGGAATAAGTAGATGAATTAATTTTTACTTAAATAATTAATATATACCTTTATTTAGCTTTTCTTGAGTTATTTGAAGTTCATTACAGTTAGAATCAGGACCTTAACACCTAACATATTCTGTAAATTCAAACTAGAACAAGGGGTGCATGAATGAGTAAGTGAATAAATGAATAAATGAATGAACCAACATTTTCTTTTAACATGGTAGAAATGTGGCATTTTCCCAAATTAATATAGGTTGATAAGGATTGATTGTATAAGAAGTATGGAGTTTTTAAGTCTCCTTTGTTTATTTGAGCTGCATAATGAAAGTCTATCTCACTCAAATAGTCAGCACATGGAGTGTTGTTACCTATCTGTAAAACATTTCCCTGTTTTCTTACTAGTAAGACAGCCAAGAATTACAAATGTTATTCTCTACTTCTAAATCATCTTTTATTTGTTTTTCCCCCCTAGGAGCTATTGCAAAGATAAAAATCTGCCCTTTGTTTGATCTGCTACACAGGGAAAATAGTGTTTATATATCTTTTTCTTCCATAGTGCATCTGAAAAATCATTAAAGTAGCCAGATAAGCTGTGTGCTTCTTTAAGTGATGTTTTCAGTTTCCTTTCTCATATTTTCAATGAATATGAAGTGACTGCTAAGTGATTACTAAGTATATAAGGCTTTATTTTTCGTAAGGTAACATCAGCTATTGTGTACAAAATGTTCAATGATTTTCAACTCTATATGCTTTGCACATTTATAATGAAATGGTCTCTCTTTCGATCAAACTATGTCAATGTAATATCACGAATAAGATTATAAGACTTCAATAACAATTTAAACAAAGCAGTTATATCAATGAACAAAAGTTGGTTTTATTTATGAAAATTACATACTTAAGGACTTAAAAATTAGAGAGAAATTTTTCTAAAAAGGGAAACATGAATAGCCTAAAGATCTTAAGATCTTTTTTTGATTCTCAACTTTATGAAGGATTGCTTAAATTCTAACATAGCCTTACTTACTCCTTCTTGTATAATCTTAGGTGACTATAACATGGTCCTTCATATTTCTTTGTACCATCCAGTGCTGTTTATCTAGGAAATATACTTTCCTTCTGATTACAGGTATAACATTAACTTTTGGGGGGAAAAAGATGGGTTATCATCCACAGCAGAGGTTTATAATAAAATTATCAATCAGAATACAAATAAGTTCACACCAGATCACACAGAATAATAAAAATAGCTAACATTTTATATGCTGACTATGTTCTTTCACTATTTTAAGCCCTTTACCAAATTTGATAGTTCCCTTCTTTGAATAATGATTTTTGTACTTGTGTAGAAGGGTTGTATGCCTGATACCTAGTCTATATTAGAGCCTTCATATGATAGAAATGAAACTCAAAAACTAAATTGACCCACTGAACTCACTGACTTTCTTGACAACTAGCATACCTTTTTGAAATGAAGATCCATATTGTTAAAACAGGGAAGCAAATTTCCTTTATATTATACCATAGAAATAATACATTCATTCCTTCACTGAGCATCTACTATGTAACAAGTGCTGAGCAAAAATATGAAAGCAGAACAATCAATGAGGCTTCTGCCTTCCAGAAGGTGTGGTGAAGGCAAGTTGGTTGCTCTTATCTTGGCTGCTGTCATATAGACTGACCCTGATTCTTGGACTCATCGCCCCCTTTCAAGATGGACAGAACTTTATTAAATGCTTAAGATACATTTTTGTACTTTCAAGAACCTTTGACTTCTATCTCCATTTACTGAATAGCTCAGAAAATTGTGTTTGGAACTGCCAGCAACAGAACTGAATTTGAGGTGGCTACAATTTTCCCAGGATTCAATTTAAGCATGGAAGAGTGATTTCTAATGGTCGTTCCACTAAAGTCTGTTGTTGTGATGGTCTCAGAACCTGAGCAGAGGACTCAGTCTAGAGAGGACCTAAAACAGACACAGTGGCTGCAGAAAAGGTCTGCCAATTATATGGACAATGCCACACCCGCCTTCCACCATCTTCCTAAACAACCACGCACAGCAGCTCATTTAGAAAAGAATGATATTTGACCTTATATGGTCAGAAAGAGTCTGAATCACAGATAGTATCTTAGTGACCAAGAATGAGGCCAAGGCACAGTGACTTGTGCTACTAAGAGTGATAATTCTTTGCATGTGCAGTGTTTTCATGGTAGACTAAGTACATTTGTTTTAAACATCTTTTAGCATAGATAAATAGGCCTTTATTTCCCTATTTTACTGACTAGAAATCTAATTTTCCAGAAAGCCTACATGGGTTGAGTAAGGCCACAGAGGGTGTGGCTGAGATCTGAACCGTTATTCCACCTTTCAGGCCAGTATACTTTCTAAGACACTATAGAGGTTGTTTAAATTATCCCATCAATTTGAGCGGAAGATTTGAGTTTGCCATTTCGAGTACATCTTCTTCTTTACATCTCCTCCACAACATATGAATTTATTACTATCCCAGCTGTCAAGCTGAGGAAACTAAAGCTCTGAGGCCTCATGTTTTAAAACTCCTGTGCATTCAGTACCGCCTTACTGAAAGAACGCTGTGATAATGGACATTTGGTATATGACTCCTGGGTAGTTCCCCTTGTTACGTACTTGTTCTCTGTCACGCTGTATGCATTACCTATGGAGTTTCAGATTCAAATGTGGAGGTACATTGCACTGTGCACTACTGCTTTATTGTTGCTGTAAGAAGTCACCACAAACCTGGTGGTTTAAGACACACAAGTTTATGATTTGACAATCCTACAGGTCATAAATCCCAAACAGATTATCACTAAACAGGGATCGCTAAAATGAAGGTAGTGGCAGAACAGTGTTCCCTTTGCAGGCTCTAGATACAGATCCATTTTCTTGCCTTTTCCAGGTTCTAGAAGCTGCCACCATGCCTAGGTGCATGACTGCCTTCCATCTTCAATGCCAGCAATGGCTGGGCATGTCCCTTTCGTGCTGCATCCCTCCAACACAGACTTCCTTGCTTCCCTCTTTTACATCTAAGAACCCTTTTGATCACATTGGTTCCAGGTAATTTGGGAAAATCTCTCCATTTCAATGTCAAGGGATTAGCAAGCAACCTTAATTATTTCTCCAGTGCAACCTAACATAGTCACAGGTTCTGGGGATTAAAGCATGGATACCTGGTTGGGAGAAGGGAAGCACATTATTCTGCCACCATATTCAGGTACAGAGCTGTAGGCTTTCTCTGCAGTATAGGAATCATTTTTCAGAGATGTGAGGAAGAAAAACTTCTCTATTGCACATTCCTGTGAGAGACCACACCCTCATGAACAAAACTCCATCTCTGGGCTGTGGAGATGGTGCTAACAGTATGTGAGTCCCACCCCAAATGACCTACTTGACAGTCAAGAGGAGTCTCTGGCCCATGAAATGAGGGGTTTTGCCTGTGATTCTTAATTGCCTGTTTGTTTCACCATAAATAAAAAGATGATCTTTAACCAAAGTGAAGGGCAAGGCTAGACTGTACTGCACATGTGCATGGAGATAAGAAAAAAGATTCTTTCCAAGACTACTAACAATGTCCTGTTCTGGCAGCCTTCAAACCAGCCCTCTGGAAGACAAAAGTTTGTTGCCTGTGTGCTGGGGTGGCTTCCACCATGGGCTATTCTCTTCCCATCACGTGGATCAGATTAACACCCATCCCAACACATCCACAAAATAGGAATCCTCATCTTTCCATACCTGCATACAAAAATGGATCTAACCCAAATCAAAAAGGAGGCTAGAAGATGCTTTGGGAAGACTTTCTGGAAGACATGACATTTCGGCTTAGCCTGGAAAGATACTTAGAGGGAAAAGAGGAAGTTTTAAAGAACAGGGTATTTGAAAAGGCACTGATGTCTGAGAGAGAATTGAGTGTTTGGGGAAGGACAGGATTGCCACAATCAAGGTATCAACCTGTGTCCTCCATGGTTTTCCTTGGGGTGAGGGGAAAACACTTGTCCTAGAGAAAATTCCATAAATACTGTTGATATCTAAGTCAAATAGCAGCACAATTATATGTATTATTAAAGGCCTAACTCAGATGCCACCTCCTCTGTCAAACTGTGGAGGTTATTCCTCCCACCACTGCCCTCCCACAGCTCTCCTTCTATCTTCTCAGACCACTGTCTGACTCATGTGAGATGTGCAGGATGTGTCTCTCTCCTTAAGATCATAAACTATCAGGAGGCAGCAACAGTCCTCCCACTGCCACATGGACCGACCTTCCTGAGTCTGTGCCCACATGCTCACTTCCCCATGTGTCACAAGGGAAGACCAGCCTCTGCTCCTGTCACAGGCAGTCCCCTCACTGAGATTCTGGATTTCATGTCTCATCTACTCAAGGACTTTGTTCTCACAGCAATACACCTCCCACCTTGCAGCTTCCATTTCTCATTCCCCACATTTTTCTACATACAAAACTATTCAGTAGATTTCCTTTAACCCTTGTGCTCTCCCACCTACAGCTGGGGTTCTTGGTCGGTTCACAGCACTCTTTAAATGTCATCTGTGCATGTGGTCTGCTTTTCCTCACCTTACATTTTATCTTCAACCCACACATACACCTGCATCCCAAGTCACTCCACTAAAACTTTTCTATCATGGTCAACAGCAGTCTCCACATTGACAAGTCCAAGGACCACGTGTTTTCTTTCATCTTACTCTTTGAGCACCATTTCACATACTTAAGTCCTCTCTTCTCTATATGCATTCTCTTAAATGGAATGGCATCTAGATGTTTTCAATTTTCCTTCTACCTTACTGACAGATCTTTCTGAATTTTCTTTGCTGACTCTTTCTCACTACGGGACCTCTAAATGTCCCAACAACTGCCAGTTCAATCTGGGACTTCTGTCTCTGGTCTCTGATGTATATCATTCTCTGGTCCATGAATTATCAGCACTGTTGAGTTCCATATTTATATCCACAGAAATAACTGTTCCCTTCAGGATATGTATCTAACTGTCTATCAGGATATCTAATGATATTTCATATGGAACAAGATTTGTATTCTTAAAATAAAAAAGATTTGTATCACTATTCTTAAAACTGTTTTTCTTCCTCCATATTTCTTCATCTCACTAAGTTTCAAGCCAAAAGTCTAGAACAATTTGGGGTTTCATTCTTTATGTCCCCATTCATGTGAGCTACACCAATGGCAATGGCAGCTCTACCATTCTTTCCATTCTAGGTTAGCAATCACCTCCTACTTGGAGTTGTTCTCATCTGGTCTTCAATTCCTGTGCCTCTACAATCTGCTTTCTTGTTGTTGTTGTTGTTGCTTTTGTTTTGTTTTGTTTTGTTTTTTAAAGCAGGTAGGATAGGCTTTTAAAGATATAAACAATATAATTTCCATCTGACAATTATATTGATTGTACCCTCACCAAACCTTCTACTAGCTTCCTGTTGCACTTAGAATAAATATAATATTAAATTTCTCATTATGACTTAATGACCCTTTAAAATCGAAGGCCCTTTCTACTTCATTCCAATACAGCTTACACCACCTTTTGTACTCTGTCTCTCTGCCTGCCTCTTTCTTAGTCTCTTTCTCTATATCTCTCTTCCTTCCTTATCTGCCTTAATACTACAGACTTGTTCCTGTGTCCTTGAAGGCCTCTGCAGTTGCTACAACTGATGCTTGAATTACTTGCCTGGTCATTAACATCTGAAGTCAAACGTCCAGTCTTAGAAAGGTCTCCCTGACCACCCAACGAAAACACATTAGTATGCTGCAGTAGTTTTTCACCTTAGCAGTTACCACTATAAATACCTTATCTCTTCATTTGTTTTTTGTGTAGTCTCCGTTTTTATCCACTAGATTGTGTAAGTCCATCCCTTTCTCGTTCCCTAAATTTCTCCTGCACACAGAACAGTGCCTGGCACATAAACAGAGCTCAGTAAATACTTGCTAAGTGAATGAATGAACACATTCATCTAGAAAGTCAAAGAATAGGCACAAAGGGGTGCTGGGAGTCCAAAAGGAGGGTTGGCAAAGAAGTGTGTCTTGGGGACCACAAGGCATCCTTGACCTAGAGTTCGTGCCAAAAGCCTCCACAGGTCAGTTTGACTTTGGGCAGCTCAGTGGGTTGGGGGTGTCCCCAGTTAATCCCAGGAGAGAATGAGTCACACTAGCCCCTCCTCAATAGCCCTACCCTGCGCCCACTCCTGCCAATTACACAGCTCCAGCTCTGAGCACAGTAATGTAATTACACCTGTTACTAATTAAAGGACAAAATAAATGTGAAGTACTACTGAAATACTGCACAGGAGTAAAGCAGCAATTATATTTATTGCATAATTTCCATTTGGCAATTATATTGATTGTACAATTGAACACACTGCATAATGGTGATAATTACAATTGTTAACATTTTCTGCTGGGAAGAACCCAAGTGGGTAAACAGGTAGCTCTGAGTTACTGACAATCAGAAGGGGGAGTTTGGTATTTTTCTTTAATTCTTACACATATTGATCAGAGATCTTTTCTTAGGAAATACTGACGTCTGAAAAGTAGACCTCTCTTGTTGTAGAAGGAAAATCAATTTGAACCTTTCAGTATTTTGCATTGATGGAAGCAAATAAATGCAAAGGGAAATCAAATTCAAAGGGAAAAAAAGGGGAAGTCTTCCTATGTTAGAACTGAACTGGCAACAAGCCTCAACCACAGGACCAGAGGCAGCTAACAAACAAATCCCCAAGCACAGGAAAATGAGTACCACTGGGGCCTGAGGACAAACCAGTCACTGTCAGTGGATCGCATTTTCATAGAAGATCTCACTCTGGAGGGACCAGAAACAATGTTTGGTCAGAGAGCATACATGCTAAACCATAGCCCTTTGAGTTCTCTTTATACATACTCAGAAAGGAGGAATATGTAATAGTGTTACAATGTAGAATGAACTTGCCTTTTGTTGAGTCACCTTCACAAAATGACTCTCTCTCTCTCTCTCTCTCTCTCTCTCTCTCTCTCTCTCTCTCTCTCTCTATATATATATATATATATATATATATATATATATATATATATAATTATATCGCATTATATTTTTCCGTACACTATTAATAGTTCCTGGCAGACTTGTTAAGGACGGGAGGGGATTAGAAGTCATCTAGTTTGTGCCTTTGCCGTCACATGGATTTAGAATGTGACTATTATAGCGATCAGTGTAGTCAGCAATGTATGACCTATGGCAAGGAGTAAATGATGAACTCTGTAAGCTCTGGCTGAGCAGTAAAGAAGCAGGTGAAGGTGAACCTAGAGTTATACTTAAACATAATTGTTTAAGAAGCTTTAGACACATTATAAAAGCATTCATGTTCATTTGAGAGTCACAGACCTGCTTATCAGTACATGCAATAACATTATTTCATTTATTCTAAACAAAACAAAACAAAACAAAATATTGTGGTTTAAAATTGGAATTTCCCCCATTTTATAGGAAAAAAAATTTAGGCTTCAGCAAATACTGTACGTTGTTACCCAAGGCCATTAAATTCTAAACAAAATTTTAACCACTTATCCAACCTTCAGAGAAGAGACAAGCATCTCCAGCTCAGGAGTAAATCTGATTAGTCAAACCCAGCAATGTCCAACTTTTTGGCTTACTTGGGTCACATTGGAAGAAGAATTGTTTTGGGCCACACATAAAATACAGTAATGATAGCTGGTGAGCAAAAAAAAAAAAAAAAAGTCACAACAAAGATCTCATAATGTTTTAAGAATTTGTGTTGGGTCATATTCATATTCAAAGCCATCTTGGGTTGCAGGTTGGACCTGCCTGGTCGAATCAGTCATAGGGATCTAACCAATTAGAGGATCTACTCTGCTTTAACCAATCAGAACATTCTCACTATCCTTGTGAGTGATTGCCTCAGATGATGATGATGATATGTAATCCAATTATGGCCTATATTGTGCCAAGGAAATCCTGGGGATGAAGAGTCACAAGAAAGAGTCTCAATCTTATGAAGGATACAACAGAAAAGACATGTTCATTCTTCCTCCTCTGGAATTTGTTATGTCTGTGTGTAATGCCTGGTCTTGTAGAGCCAACATGTGTGCATGAGGAGAAAAACATGAGAACAAAACTGAGATATTGAGGATGGCAGGACAGATGGTTGGGAAGAAAACCTAGATCTTAGATATTGTCATTGAGCCACTGAATTAACTAACCCTGGAACTACTCTGCCTCTGTTATTGTTGAAGACATTCACAGGAACTTTTTCAGGGCTTAGTTGCTAAGAACTCCCTCACTGGTCCAGAGACACAGACAGACAAACTGGTTTATTTGCTCAGGATCACAAAATAAGTAGAAAAGCTTGTCTGCAAAAAGTAAGACCATTAACTCTCAACTTTGCATGTCTTCATTTTCTGAACAAAATGAGTAAACGGTGTGTGGATATATATAGAAGCAAGAATCGTACCTTTTTACCGATTTTTCCATAGAAATTGGGCTACTTTTGGGGATTATGAAAATACAACTATTATCAACTTTGAATATGAAAAAACACCATGAATTTCACCATATCCTTAAAAGAACAAGTTTAAACTGTTTTAATTAAAAACTAGTGGCCACAACCTTATTTGTATTTTTTAAAATCTTATGGGAATGTTCCAATTTTTCAGTTTTTCTTTTGTTTGAAAAGCAATACATTGATTAATAATATGAAAGTAACAATATCATTTATGATAATGTGTAAGTTCTTTGAGCATTCTAATGCAACTCTCTTAGAAATAAGAGGTAAGTAGTATTAGCCTACTTTTATTAACAAGTTATTGGGCAAAAGGGTTTTATCCAAGAAATACAGCCTGCAATGACCAAGTCTAGGTCTGTATTATAAGACCCTTGCTCTAAACTCCATGCTCTCTTGCTTCCCCATTTTGGAATCTTCTGTCTTAGTTTAAAAATTTTAAATATGCATTTAAATATATCTGTTGATGGATATCTAGGCTGCTTTCATATATTGGCTAGTACTAGCAATACTGCAAGGAACATAGGGGTGCATTTATCTTTTTGAATTAGTGTTTTGTTTTCTTTAGATGAATACCCAAAAGTGGAATTGCTGGATCATAAGGTAGTTCCATTTTTAATTTTTTGAGACACTTCCATACTGTTTTCCATAATGGCTACACCAATTTACAATACCACCAACAGTGTACAAGGGTTCCTTTTCTCCACATCCTCACCAGCATTTGTTATTTGTGGATTTATTGATCAACTCAGAATAGCTGACAGGTATGAGTTGATCTCTCACTGTAGTTTTAATTTGTATTTCTCTGATGATTAGTGAAGTTGAACACTTTTTCCTATGCATGTTGGCCATGTATATAACCTCTTTGAAGAAATGTCTATTGAGGTCCTTTGCCCATTTTGTAAATGAATTGTTTGTTTTATCTGGTGTCAAGTTGTACAAGTTCCTTATGATATTGGATATCATAATTTCCTTTGATATCCAATAGAAATATACATGGGATATTATATTCCAAAATAATATCCCATGTATATTTTTAATATTAACCCCTATTGAATATATCATTTGCCAATAACAGTTTCTGTTCAGTAGTTTCTCTTTTTTGTTTTATTGATGGCTTCATTCACTGTGCAAAATCTTTTTTTAGTTTGAGGTAGTTCCATTTGCATATTTTTTCTTTTGTTTCCCTTGTCCAAGAGACACATCCCAAAAGATATTGCTAAGAGGGATGTCAAAGAGTTCACTGCCTATCTTTTCTTCTGGTAGCTTCATGATTTCATGTCTTACATTTAAACCTTTACTCCATTTTGAGTTTATTGTTATAGTGTAAGAAAGTGGTCCCATTTCATTTTTTCCAAGTATCTATCCAATTTTCCTAATACCATTTACTGACGAGACTGTCTACACTGTCTGCAATAGATTAATTGATCATATAAGGAAGGATTTATTTCCTACCTTTTATTTTATTCTATTGATTTACAAATCTGATTTTACGCCAGCACCATACTGTTTTGATTACTGTAGCTTTATAGTATAAATGAAAACTCTACTTTAGCTATATACTTTCAGAACAGATGATTAATAGCAAAACATGAATTTTATAAATCTCTTTAAATAGGTTTTATCAAGAAATTTAAAATAACTATTAAAACTTAATAAGTACCATAAAGAAAATTTTCATATTCATGATAGAAATATCCACAGGTGAGGAAGCCTTAATGACATATAAAAAGTCAATTGAGGCTCCTAAGCCATTTACCTCAGTGAGCCCACTTCTACCTCTTAGAAGTGTACTCTTACTTTTAATAAATTAGCTCTTTATTTCACCTTATTTTTCTTTCAATAAACTGCTTTTGGTTTTTACCTCTACAAAAAATAAATAAATAAATAAAGTCAATTGAAACTGTCTCACCTCAAGAAGACAGCTGTAGGAATGTTCTGCCAAATTTGTATTCATTTCACCATCTCTAGTGACACCCTTAGCAATATCACAGTCCCTGTGTGATTTATCACATTCATACTAAGGAATGCTTAACATCTGGGGTCTGAACAAAAAGCACATTCTAAACATTTTGTTTTATTGATTCATTTATATTTTTGCATTGAACTAAAATAAATCTATAAACTGAATTACAGCAAGAACCTATCAAAAAGTCTCCCCCAGGCGCTGGATGACAGCCTAGACTGGGCTCTAATCTGGTAGAAGTAAGATTAGGTAAAATATTTATGATACTCATGAGATAAATGAAATCTGGAGCTTGGCAAAATGACTACTATTTCCCACATGTGTCTCCATAAATGGGATTACCCATGTTTATAGCTGAGTCTACCATGTGAAGAACAGTCTCACCAGGCCACCAGAGGTCCAATGTTACAAAGCCTCTGAATTTCCTACAAGAAACACTTAATTGCCCATTCATTTATTTTATATATATATTTTTCCATATATAGAAGTTCATAAATATTTGTCCAAATATGAACTAACCTTGTGACTTCTGATTCAATAATCCATTCAACACTGATAAAATTGAAAGGACTTAATTATGATCATACCAGATATTTGCAATATCATGCAAATCATGTTTCCACTCTGCTCTTTCATTCCTGTTGCAGTGTGGATGGATGTGCAGTGCCATGAAGATATTTTCAATTCATGTTAAAATTCTGAGGCATTGCTTGTAAGTTGTCCTCTGAGGGTTTCACAGTATGACTAACTCCTCCTGTCAGTGGTTAGGACTGGAGATGTTAACAGCAGGGCATCCAGAACCAAGTGATTGACTAGAGCTCCTAAAGGAAGGAGCTTTTTGAGGTGATTCTAGGCATATTCTATGACTGAAAGAAAGGTCAACTATCACTCCACTGAGGACAGCAAAGATGTTTCTCCTCTGATTGCCAGTGGATGCCTCTTTATCTGTGAGGACTTAGGTAGGTGTGCAGGGACATTAGGGAAGGAGGTATTGTTCTTTCTTTCACAATGCTCTGTGAGCTATAATCTCTTCAGGGTTCTGCATGCTTCTGCTAAAGAAATTACTTTGTTTTAAAGCAATGAATTATTGAGTCAGCTATTCACTCAGGTAATTCTTAACAATTTCATGCCCACATAGACATTTAGACATGAAGAAATGAGATTTCTGTTGCTACCCAGTGACAGGAAACTAGAGATATGCAAAATAGTTGATAACTCACTTTTTCAAAGATTACTTCAGAAATCAAGACACATGGTGCCAGTTAGAGACTGGCTGATAGGAGAGTATAATAAGCCACATGAAACCCATCAGCATGGGTATAAACCTGCACTTGACCTTAATTTATCCTTTATTAAAATAAAACCAAACAAACTTGTGGGGCAAGCAAGCTGATACAACAATTATAAGATATTAATTTGCTTGCCACACAAGTTTTTGCTTCTGTATTTATTAATTGATAAAGAAGACAGTTAAGTAATATCTTTTCCAGTGTAGGTGCATATGTGATGCATGTGTGTATGAATAAATGTTTATCCCTAGGTTATATCTCCCCAGTCCAATAGGTTGGAATATGTAAATTGTAAAATAACACACTTTATTTTGAAAACTGATTTCAAGTTAGAATTCTTTTCACTGATACCACAAGTTTAAAGACCCTCTGCAGAGAGTTACTGGACACCATTGACTTATCCACAGGACAAGGTTTGAAAGGCTCAGAGACAGAGAACAGGAGGGACAGAAGGGAGTGCCAAAGGCTTGAAAGGGCAAAGCTAATTACCAAACTCCTAAAAAACATAATCTCTTGAAAAACAACTGCTTTAATGCCTAACATTTCCTCAGTAACTTCCTAGCACGTGGCTGACATGTACTAAATGCTCAATAAGCTTTTTGTTTTTGTTTGATTGTTTTTGTTTTTTATTTCTCTCCATTACTCTTTCTTAGGGGCCTAATGAGAAAGCTGAAGGACCCTGAGCCAGAGGTGGTTCAAGCCTGCATCTCCCCGGGGCTGGCCTCTTTTTTCATTTTTAACAAACTCTGTTTCCAGCCTCCTAAATAGTTATTTACTGATCTCTCCCAAAGGGTCACAGGTAATAGGCTCAAGATGCTGTTGCCTTTTACATGCACTGTGTAAAGCACTCAAAGATGCCCTGTCAATTAACTAGCAGCTTAATTAGAATGAAATTATGTAATTAAGCATCTCATTTCAAATTAGCTCTAAATGTTTACCAATTCACAGAAATGTATCTTTCAAGGGGCCTGCATCCAGACCTTGTTCGTTTTGACAGTAAGTCAATGTCTTCACTTCTTTTTTCTAGTTTGAAATGCAGGATTTTAATGAAGCTCAAAGATAAATTCCATAGTTCAATCAGATTATCAGTTTATTTGCATTTTGTAGGAGGTGGTGACCTTCCAAAAGAACACATTCTTCCTTTGGACAAATCGACTAGGCCCCCAATGAATTAATCATCTCTAGTAGGTGAATGTCAAAATATATTTTTATAAATTCAGTTTTTTCAGAATATCACAAGGATTATGTTTGGTTTCCTATTTATTAAAAATCTATTTCTATCATATATAAATAGAAATTTTAATTTTCTCTATGAAGACATTGGCTTCTTTCAGTATCCTTTCCAGTGTTTTACGGCATCTCCCTACCATGGTGGATAGAGCTAATTTTCCCCACTAACCACTCTCTGTATCTCCCTTTTATATGGAACCCCTTCTTTCATGACAAAATTTTAGCTTGGCCATTTGGCCAAATCCTTACCAATGGAATGTAAGCAGTTGGAAAGATGTATTCAACTTTCCATATCATTTTTCTAAGAGACAATTACTTGCTCTCAACATTTTATTTTTATCTCCTGCAAAAAGTGGATTTTTTTCCAATTAGCCAAGGTTGACTCTATAGATGAGGAAAACTCCTTGGAGAATAACATGTAAGTACAATAACATGGAAGAAACACAAGCCCTTAGACAACCTTATAGAGAACACAACCACCTTCTTGGCCTGCCCTCCTATCTTTAGACCAGAGTTATGGAACCTTGGCAATATTACCATTTGGGTTGAATAATTCTTTCTTATGGGAGAGTACCTCTGACATTGCAGGATATTTGGAAGCATTCCTGGACACTAGTCAATCTCTAGTCCCTAGCTATGGAAAGCAAAAATGTCTCCAGATGTGGCACATGTCTGGGCGAAATTAACCCTCAGACGAGAAACTGCTCTAAACATTTATGTAATTGAATGACTTTTTCATCTTGTTGGACTCAGTCGTGTTACTGGGTATATTTGTTATAGCAGCTCAAACCAGGATATCTCAGAGTATTACAGTATGTAGAAAAGCTTTTAGGGACTCTGTGAGGTTAAAACTATTTTCATAGCAATGCTAACATGTTATTTTTCCTTTTCACTGTCTTGGCATTGTGCTGATAATGTAAAAACAATGTCTGATAAAAATGCTAGCTGCCTAATGCAAATCAAGACAGTGGCATCCATCTGTATTAATATTAATTCTTAATTATAATAATAATTCACATTCTTCACTGCCATGTCCTTTCAGGAGCAAGGAGATGTTTGCATTTCAGAATACCATCAATACAGCAGTAAAATAATTAATTTTATTAAATTTCAACTCTTAAATAAACATCTTTGAAATATTCTATGTAATGAAATGAGGAATACACACAAAACACTGCTGATGGATACACAAATGTGACTGTTGTCTCAAAAGCACTCATGTGATTTTTTTGAGTTGCAAGTTGAAGTAGCTGCTTTCTCTATGGGACACTATTTTTACTTGACAGGATGACTAATGAACAGAATAAAGTTTTTCACACTAGGATATTTGGCAGATACTTTCTCAAACAAAACAGAGTGAACCTGTTACTTCAGGGTACACACCTAAGAGCCTGTTGATAATCAGTTGTTGCTGATGATGAAATTCAAGCAATCAAGTGAAAATCAGAATATTGGAAAACTTGTATTCACCACAATGAGTTTGATATCATAAAACATTTCTGATATGATTGATGGTGAGATCAATAAAATAATTTTTCTGTATAATCATGAGTCAATCTTTGGAAAATATGCATAAGTCAATGTAACAATATTGTCCAAATGACTAGTACATGATGTTATTAAAAGATGTACACATAAAATATTCTTTGAGAGTAAATTATTCATCAGTGGATTTTAATATCCCAGTGTATAAAAAGTTTATATAATTTCAGAATCCTATTACCAGCAATTTTTATGTGCTATTATCTGTTGAGTTACAGTGTAAAATTTGCAAAGTCCAAAAATATCTGATTTGTCTAGAAAATAATCCTTCTTTTCCTTATCACATACCTGTGCAAGATTTATTTTCCTCATATACTTTCACCACACCAACATATAGCAAGGGATTGATGGCATAAGCATGTATAAGAATCTAGCTGTCTTCGATTAAGGCAAACATTAAAGAGATTTGTAAATAGATACAGAAATGCCATAGCAGATAAGAAAGATGGTAAAATAGAAAGCCCCAGACCCTCCTTCCTTTCTCAGAGATTCTGCTTTCAAAACAATACAGAAACCAATACACTTTGTGAAAAATCCAGAAAACAGTGAAAAAGTACCTGCACCCCAAGGCACAAAACCAGTTGCAATAAAGCAATTAGGAAAATGCACGGTACCCACTCGCCATAATCTCTCTCCCCAACACAGTATCACATGACTGGGAGGAAACTCCCAGCTCCTGGCTTCTCCCTGGACAATCTAGAAGAAATGGGTAAATAATTCTTAGAAGCATACAATCTTCCAAGGCTTAATCAAGAAGAAACAGAAAATTTGAACCAACCAATTAATACTAATGAAGTCAAATTAGTAATCAACAAGCTTCCAACAAAAAATGTCCTGGACCAGATGATTTCACAGGTGAATTTTACCAAGCATTTAAGAAAGAATTAACACCTATTCTTCTCAAACTGTTCTAAAAAATTCGAGAGGAGGAAAGGCTCCCAAACTCCTTCTATAAGACCACCTGATTCAAAAACCAAAGACATTACAGAGAAAGTAAACTATAGACCAATATCCTTAATAAACATGAATGAAAAAATTCTCAACAAAATATGAGCTAACCAAATTCAGCAGTGCATTAAAAAGATCATACACCACAATCAAGAGGGATTCATTCCTGTTATGCAAGGTTAAGTCAATATCTGCATATCAATTAATGTGATACACCTCATAAGCAAAAAAAAAAAAAACAATAAAAATCATATGGTCATAACAATGTATGCAGAAAAAGTATTTGACAAAATCCAGCATCCATTTATGTTAAAATCTCTCTGCAAAGTAGGAATAGAACAAACATATCTCATGATAATAAAGACCGTATATGATAAACCCTCAGCTAATATCACAGTCAATGGGAAAAACCAAACATCCTTCTCCTTTTAAGGAACAAGGCAAGGACACCCACTTTCACCACTCTTATTCCAAAGAGTATTGAAAATCTTAGCTATAGCAATTAGACAACAAATAGAAATAGAAGGCATCCAAATAAAAAAGGAAGTAGTAAAACTGTCATTATTTGCAGAAGGCATGATACTGTATATAATGAACTACAAAGATGCCACCAAAAGCCTACTAGAACTGAAAAATGTAATTAGTCAAGTAGCAAGATACAAAATTAATATTCAGATATTGGTTGTATTTTTATACACCAATAACAAGCTATCAGAAAGAAAATTTTTAAAAAATCCCATTAACAATTACATAAAAAAAAGAGAAATACCTAGGAATAAATTTAACCAAAGAGAAAGATCTGTACTCAGAAAAGTATAAGATATTCAAGACAGAAATTAAAGAAGATACAAATAAATGAAAACAGATACCATTCTAATGGACAGAAAGAATCAACAAAGTTAAAATGTCCATATTACCCAAAGCAATCTATAGTTTCAATGCAATCTCTACCAACATACCAATGACATTTTTCACAGAACTAGACCAAGGAATCTTAAATTTTATATGGAATCATAAAAGACTCTGAATAGCTATGACAGTTCTGAGAGAAAAGAACAAAGTTGGAGGGATCATACTACCTGATATCGAATTATACTACAAAGCCACAGTAATCAAAATAGCATGGCATTGGCATAAAAATAGATACATGGATCAATGGAACAGAATAGAGAGTACAGAAATAAATCCATGCCAATATGGTCATTTAATTTATGACAATGGAAGCAAGAATTTATAGTGGGATAAATACAGTCTTTTCAATAAATGATGTTGAGAAAACTGGACAGATACATGCAAAAAATGAAACTGGACTACCTTCTTATGCCATATACAAGAATAAACACAAAATAGATTAAAGACTTAAACATAAGACCCCAAACCATAAAACTGTTAGAATATAATATAGAAAGTAAACTCCCAGATATTATCCTTAGTAATATTTTTCCTGATATATGTCTTTGGTTGAGGTAAACAAAAGAAAAAAATAAACAAATAGGACTACATCAAACTGAAATCTTTTCATAGCAAAGGAAACCATCAATAAAATGAAAAGACATCCTACTGAATGGGAACAGATATTTGCCAATGATACATCTGATAAAGGGTTAATATGAATATCCAAAATTTATAAAAAACATATAAAACTCAACACCAAAAAATCAAACAATCCAATTTAAAAAGTGGGCAGAGGACCTGAATAGATTTCTCCCAAGAGGACATGTAGATGGCCATTAGACATATGAACAGATGTTTCATGTCACTAACCATCAGCAAATGCACATAAAAACCATAGTGAGGTTTCACTTCATACCTGTTAGGATGGCCATTTATTAAAACAAACAAACAAACACAAACTCACAGAAAATAAAAGAAAATAAAAGAAAAAAATGTCAGTAAAAATGTGAGGAAATTAGAACCCTTGATGGATATAATGTAAAAGGGTGCAGCTATTATGGGAAACAGCAATCCCTGTGATCCAGCAACCTACCTCTGGTTATATAGCTAAAAAACCTGAAAACAGTATGTTGAAGAGGTGTTGGCACTCTCATGTTCATTGCAGTATTATTTCCAATAGCAACCAAAATGTCCATTGATAAATGGATAAAGAAAATACAGCCTATGCATACAATGAAATGTTATTCAGTAATAAAAAAGAAAATTGTGTAACCTTTGAGGACATTATGCTTAGTGAACTAAGCCAGTCACAGAAGGACAAATACTACATGATTGTACTTAAATGAGGTATATGTAATGTTGTCAGACATGGAAGTAGAAAGTAGATGAGTGGTTGCCAGAGGGTGGGGGAGATGGGAAAATGGGAGTTGCTGTTCAATGGGTATAAAATTTCATTAATGCAAAATGAAAAACTTCTAGAAATCTCCTGTACAATAATATGCTTATAATTAACAATATTGTACACTGAAACCTATGTAATCCTTGCTAACAGATGTCACCCCAATAAGTCTAACAATAAAAATGAATTAAAAAAAAATTGTACACTTAAAAATTTAAAAGGGCAGATCTCATGTTATGTGCTTTGTACCACAATATTATTGTGTGTATATATAATTGTGTATTTATATATCATAAATATACAGAATCCATGTAGTATTATATATAATGCATATATGTTATATATTATATAAAGTTATACAAAGAGTATTATTATTTATTTTAGAAATAATTAAAATATAGTATATAATGTGTCATTGGTAATCTTTTCTGATATTTATGATTAATTTTCCCAGATAATTACAATTCTTTGTATAAAGGATCAATAGATTATTCTTTTAGTGTTTCCTTAGTTTAAAAAAAAAAGTCTGTGAGGCCTTGATAGTTTGTGAGAAAGCAAAAAAAAAAAATGTAATATGTAAAACAATAAAAAGACAAAATTGAGAACTACTAATAATATAAACACAGCAAACAGTTAATGACTGCTGCTAAATACCCATACCAGGCACTGAGCTTTTTATTTAACCATCTCAACAGCCCTGTGAGGAAGATAATATTATCATCACTGCTCAGATGAGAAAAGATGAGGTTATAAGGCTATACTGTTTAGTATCTTGGCCAACCTTGACAGTGGCAGAGCTGGGATTTCAACTCCTGGAACCAGGATTGGAATCTAGGCTTCTGATTGCACTCTGTGTCTGTGTGTCTCTGTCTCTCTGTCTCTGTCTCTGTCTCTGTCTCTCTCTCTCTCTCTGTGTGTGTGTGTGTGTGTGTGTGTGTGTGTGTGTGTGTGTGTATCTTGTTTAAACAGATGGAGTTTTTACATTGTCAAATAAATGCACCTTCTGAGCTACTCTGTCATTTAGCTAAGGAGAGCACATCCAGGTCAGCAGCAGTGCCACCAGCTATGAAACAGGTCAAGAGAAACAGGAATCACTGAGCCTGGGAAATTACCAGGGGGATCAGGAAATGCCATGCTGTGGCTCTAAGCTGTTTACAAAAATAAATAAAATTGTCCTGTAAAGTGCAGAAGGTGCAGGCAACTCCACAACTCTTACCTCAGACCAAACACTACCTCAGAGGGGAGATCAGAAGTGGCCATGACAGCAAGGATGGAGTTCAGTCTGCTCAAGCCAAGTACTGTATTCTCATGCACGTGCTCTGCATGAAGGTAGCCTGTGTCCCTGGGCATGGACAGAAATAAGTAGGGAGCATCAGCCGTGTTCTCTCTCCTCTCAGCCAGTGGCAAACAGAGGGAGGTAACAGGTAAAAAGAAGCCCCTGGGACTCTGGGAATTGATATGCCAGTCACTTCTGCTTGATCTCAGTACAAGAGAATCAGTAGTTGAGTAAGAATATATGTATGCTCTGGAAAGAAAGTCGAGAAAGGGGAGTGGTTCCCTAAAAATTAAGAACACTAGAAGATATTTAGAGACAGCACTTGTTATAACATTGCATCTTCCAATGTCTATTCTGCACGAGAAATTCATGAAATGGTTTCTGGACTAAATAGATCTGGGAAGTCCTGTGTGGTAATGCCAAACTTGGAGAACCACATTAATGTATTAAAGACTTGGAGAACTAGATCAAAGAAGATACTTGTTTATGTTGGTTTAGTCCAGACTTTTCCGAGTTGGAGGCAGAGATAATGTCGCATGTATACCTTTTGGACCAGGGAGATGAAAGAGTATGGCAGGCTCTGGCTAAATAGTTTAATTTTTTTGCACCTCAGATTTCTCACTGAAAAAAGGTGCATAGCAGCAATTACATCAGAGAGTTGTAACACGTAAATAAAACAATATATATCAAATAAAACATTCATATTAGGTGTGCAATAAACAGTTGTCCTTCCACTCAAACATGTGCTTAAGTCTGTGGTTAACTTTTTTCCTTATGTGAGAGTTTTAGAGATAATTTTATAACTATGCAACTATATTGGAGGTGGAGACAGTAATAGATAAAGTGTAGGATCTGTGCTTTGAGTACTCACCTCGAATTAAGGAGAAAGACGTGAACAGGTACCCACATGATGAATGCTTTCCTAGAGATTTGCACAAAGTGTTAGGGAAACATTTCATTTTCCCAGAGCAAGTCATGAAAGCCTTCAGAACTGAGTCTTGAGAAATATATGGTAGTTTTTCAGGCAGACGAGGAAAATAAATTAAGTAAAGAAAAGGTTGCTAATTGATGCCCAGAGATGGATGTATTCAGAATTTAGAGGCAGGTTAAGTTGTTTCATAGAAATAGAGAGGAAGAGATGGGTCAATTGAGAGGGTTTGCAAAGGTAAAACTGTAAAAGTCACTGCCTATACGAAAAAGAGTTTGGATGTTATCTGAGGGCACTCTTGAGCCACTAAAAAGTTTTTAATAGGAATGCTAAGATCACATTTTTTGTGTCAGAATAATGATTCTGATACCAATAGAAGGTTGATCAGGGGAGTGAAATTAGAATAGAGGAGTTAGATGACAATAACCTCCACTTTGCCTGTCTTCACCTTGGTGAGGGACAGGCTATGACAGTGCACAGAGGGGGAGGATAGCAGGAGGTGATGGAGAGGAAGGCAATATGGAGGTACTCATGTGCTCAGCATTGGGGAAGGAAAGGATAGAGAGATAAGAAAGTAAAAACTAATGAAGGCCATTCTAACTGGAATAACTAGCTGTACAGTAGGACAATTAGCCATGATCAGAAAAAAAAATATGTAGAGGGAAATGTTTAGGGAAAGATAATGGGGAGAGATCATCCTGTTTAGAGATTGCAAATTGAAATGAATAATCCATAAGGTTTATTAAAGTGACTTCGAGAATAATAACATTAGAAGTACAGGGAACCCTTATATAAATGGCACTTCTATAACACAGTTTTGCTCTAATATGGTTCAAGAATAGGGGGAAACCCTTGTACAACACGGCATCCTAGAACACAGTTTCACTCTAATATGGTTTGAGAATTAGAGAAATCCCAAAACAACACAGAGCATAGTAAGTGCTTTTAAGAGCAAAAAAATACCTCGTTCAAAATTAGGGAAATCCTTGAACAACATGGAATGACATAAGAGCTTTTAAGAGAAAAAGGTATCTCATTTGAAATTAGGGAAATCCCAGAATAACAGTTGGAGCTCTACGTCCTAAATGAAGATCCTTCCACTGAAAGAAAAGTACAAACTTTAAGAGAGAACTTCACAAGTACTTAGCACCATATAACAAAATTTATAAAGATGTCTCAGCTAAAAGCAAGCATTTAAAATAACAGAGTTTTTGTACAAAAGTACAGAACAGAAGTCAAGATTATGCTAAAGAAAGTTCAGAGGATGAACTTGTCAAAAAGAAAACACCCTCCGTTAATGGTGCCTAGTAGTGATGATGAAGAAAACTTTTTAAATACATATCGATATGTTATACTTTTAGTGAAAATTGCTTTAATAAAGATATTTCTCTTAATTATAAAAATGGAATAGTATGTCTTTTTAATTGTTGGGACCTAACCCCGTTTCTCGGTTTGTATAACACAGATTTGCATAACATGGCATTTTAGGAATATAGCAACTGCGTTATGTGGGGGTCACCTATACAGGTGTTGAGTCTGAAATTCTAGTTAGGACTGAAGATACAGCATTGACAGTGATCAGGTGAAGAGTCCCCTGACTTGGAATAAGGGCACAGAGTGCTCCAAAGCACACCAGACTAAGCTGGAGCTTGGGAAATGCAGGGCAAAAATAGGAATAAATTGGAGTTCCTGTCTTCAGAAGGATTATAATTCAGTCAGGGAAAGAAAATTGATATATTGTACAGGAATGAAAGAAAAAATAAGTGCTAAGCTCTGTGGTACATAAAGCTGCGGAATTATACAGACTACTGACTAATCCTTGAAATGGACATACATGAGATCTCAAGGACATGTGGGATTCCCAAACTAAAGGGAGATAGAAAAAATAGAATTTCATTGTCAAGAGCACAGGGCCAGCTAGATATTCATAATAGTATTATTAAAGGAAGCTGGAATGAGGAAAAACTGAAATTATGATGGGCAAAATTATGAGGATAGGGGGAAAATCATGTACCTAAAAAAAAGGAATGGTAAAGTTAAATAGTTGGAAAGAGATTAGGATAAGGGGACAATTGTGACCTTACTCAAGATGGAAAAGAGCATTTCGGAACTGATGTGGTTACAATAATGTGATGACACATATTACAACACTTAACATGTAGGAGGTGCTCAATGAACCTTGCTTTTCTCTGGTTTTAGAAGCAATTCTAGGACTCAGTTATTATGTGCCACACATGGCAATTTTCAATGACTTGGAGGGTTCAAGGTATAACTTACAAGGTAGATGCCAGGTAAGTAAGGTAGCTGCTGTCATATTCCAGATGGAACATGAGAATTTAGGCTGAGGTAATTAAATTTTAAAAAAATAATAATTAGACTTCCAAGTAGTCCCAACATAGTAGATAAAGGAGAAGGAATAATAAATGAAGATCTCAAGTACAAAGAAGTAGCTTTATAGAATCCAGTCAAAAATGGAAATACTGTTAATCAGAGGTAAAGAGGCCACAGCTAGGTGCATGTGTTTGTAGGCTTATGTCTTTCATTTCTTTTTTTGCGGGGGTGGGAGTGGGGGGTGAGATTCTATGTCTGAACACCAAGCTGCACATGTTGGATATGTCCATCAGTATGTGTACCTAAGTGCCAATCTTTATGTGCATGTCTGCCTTTGTCTCTGGGTCCTTCTATACACACACTCACACACACATATATACATATATACATGAGTTCCCACAAACACGTACACTTATGTCTCTAGGTGTTTACATAAGTGTCCCTAGGTCTCTGGGCTTATGTGACTGTGCAATTATCACTCTTGTCTGTATCATTGTATCATACTGTCAGTGTCCTCCTATCTGTGTGTGCATGCATGCCTTTGCTACAGGACTGTGTTCACTTGTTTGAACAGGCATCTGTACACATGACAACTGTGTTTTGTTTGCCCATGTATGTGAGTCTGTACTGTATTTGTGTGTGTGTGTGTGTGTGTGTGTGTGTACACATGCCAGTTTTCCAAAGCTTTACTGCAGCATACCAGTTGGTGCCTACTGCAGCTGATGTAAAACTGTCAAACTGCCCTGAATGACAAATGGGAAAAGCACCCTTCTGTATCTGGCTGCATTGGCCTTTTTATTTTTCATAGAAAGTTGATCTTATCTTTCACAGCCTATTTCACCTCACATCAATGTGCAGATGCAAATATTTCCCTGCCACTAACATAAAACTTGTATCAACCTGCAGTGATCTTTTGTGTAAACTGAATTTGAAATTATTTTCTTTGCTTTATAGTGGTGGTGAAAATCAAAGCAAAGCATCTCTTGAGCCATAAAATTTAATTTAACTCCAAAATCCCAGATTATGGATTTTCCTGAACAGACACCTTCCTATTAGGGGCCTGTGGAGAAGACTCTCTATTGATTTTTATAAATTCCAGAAGCACTAGAGAGAGATGTAACTTCAATATTTTTACCCATATGTTAATAAACTAACTGGGATGAACAACAGTTTGGGGGCCAATGGAGAAGAAAGGAGGAGGGGAAGGCTGATGCCCAGCCCAGTTCTAGAATGGTTTACTGGATCACATTATGGATCAAGAAGGGCCAGGGAGACATCTGTATTCAAATCTTATAGGAATGTAGATTTAGGAAGCCTTGAAATCTGCATAATGGCATAAACAAAGCCATGGGGACAGGGATGCATACAGCATTATGTGCCTGTGGCTGATAGGATTGAAGGCAATCTCAATTTTCAGATCTAATTAGGCCAAATCTCAGTGAATTTTAGTGGCAGCCCCAGGATCACCATTTGGAATCTTGAAGTCTAGGAGCTGGGGTTTGAACTCAGATTTCTTTGTTATATTTCCCAATTGATGAAGCTATTTCCCAAGGACATGTGTTATAAGAGCTTCCTAAAACTATCTTCCTCATGTTGAGGATCCACTGTTCATATTAAACATAAATCAAAGACATATACCTTCCTTGGATATAAAGTTAAAACCAAAACAGCTCTAACATTTGTCACAAGATTTTCCCAAACTTAAAGCCTTCTTTGTCAGCATGGTAGGTTACACAAGCAAATTTGTTTGCAAGTACTGGTGTTTTTCTCCATTTCACATCAAAATGTGGCATAATAATAATAATAATAATAATAATAATAATAAAGGCAGTCAGTGCCAGAGTCTTGGAATCCTGTTCATTAACTATCATTCAAATGGAGGACAGCAGAAGACAACATACCTAGGTTTCGATTCCCCACACAGAACCCATGCCAGGTGTTCAGAGCACACTTGGTCCTTTCATCACGCCTACTCATAATGTGAGACAGAATGTTCCAAGCCCAAACACTGAAAAGATGTGTCACAGAGCATGTCTTCCCTCCCAATACCTATTTCCCCTTTACCTCAAAGAAAAAATCTTGACATTTTAGGTGTGTACTTTGCTGAGTGCTTAAGGTATCATTCCTCATCACCCCTTGCAACCAGATGCAGCTACCAAGTTCTTATATTAAGATATAGGAAGACATTTGATAATGATACTTCTTGGGGTTCTCCTAAAAGTAAGATTTGCCCTTTTCTTTCTTTACACTCTGCCTGCTGTATGAAAGGTAGATGCAATGGCTGGACTATCAACAGCTATCTTGAATCATGAAGCAATTTTTACTTTTTATTTATTTATTTATTTATTTATTTTTTTGCAATTTTTATTTTTATTGTAAGCAATGCGAACGGAGAAACAAGAGCAAAAGTTTCTGTGCTCCTCGAACCATAACTGGAACAATACAAGCTCTGAAAACCTACCTCTGAAGAGTAAAGAAATCTGTATTTCTGTTTTGCTTAAGCCACTATGTTTTTTTTGTTTGTTTTTTTGTTTTTTTGTTTTTTTAATTCATTTTTATTGTTAGACTTATTGGGGTGAAGCCACTATGTTTTGAATTGTAATGGTTGCAGCAGAGCTTGATCTGACCTGATAAAGCAAATACTGAGCTCCTAATCTCTCAGCAGTTGTCAACAGAAATGCTTTCCCTTCCATTGAACTCCCATTCACGACCAAATGTCTTTCTAGTGGTAAATATCAGGAAACAACTAAAACAAGAGGTTTGTATCAGTTTCTTTGGTGCTGGCCCAGTAAAGATGGTGTTTTGTATCTTCTGAGATGTGACATGTTGGCAGGAAGTAAAGTAAGGCTGTGGAGCCAAGAGAAGGAAGAATCAGATAGTAAGGGATGTACTTTATCTCCACGTCCCTCCCCCAGGCAATTGGGGGAAGAGAGGATGATTAGTTATTTGATGTTTCTCTAATTTTTGCATTATTTTCATTTATCTGATTAATGGAACTTTTATT
Source organism: Lyroderma lyra (assembly GCA_004026885.1). Lineage (NCBI taxonomy): Eukaryota > Metazoa > Chordata > Mammalia > Chiroptera > Megadermatidae > Lyroderma > Lyroderma lyra. The sequence continues at coordinate 48,679 of PVJL010009658.1, forward strand.
TTTAAATGCTTAATGTCAAATATACTGATGGACTTGTATCAGGAGACTAGGTCACAATGAAAAGAAAATGAAAGGGAAAAAAACTGAAACAAAATAGAAAATAATGACAATAATTAAGCCAAAGATATCTACTATCATAATCATATCAATGTCTTCAACTACTTCCCATAAAGACAAATGATCTCAGACTGTACAAAAATTAAACAATACACCTGTCAAATTAAAACTCAAGGATAGTATTAAAATTCAAGAAGTGAATTTATGGGTTGACATTAAGTTAGACTATGACATGACTTCACCCATGTTCTCACTGGAGTATCCACTGAGGCTGAGAAAAATATGAAAGCTCATAACACTACAAAAAAAGGAAAGCATTAAATCTAATGAGAATTTTAGAAAAGCCAACTCTATTTTTAATGCTGGTAGTTAACATTCAATGAGTGCTAATAAGAGTTGGCCCTTGAAAAACATGTAGGTAAGGGGCACCAATCCACTGCACAGTCAAAAATCTGCATATAACTTTTGACTCCCTCAAAATTTAAGTTATCCTTCAGTCTCCATGGGGGATTGGTTCTAGGAATCCCTGTGGACACCAAAATCCATGAATGCTCAAGCTTCCTGTATAAAATGGAATAGATCAATACCTTCAAGTCACCTCTCCACATTCATAGACTCGCAACATAAATAGAAAAACAGTACTGGTATTTATTGAAAGAAATCCATATATAAGTGGACCCACACAGTTCAATTCCAGGTTGTTCAAGGGTCAACTGAATATACCTAATTATAGTACACATTTCATTGATATTATCTCATCTGATCCTCATAATAAACCTATGAGGTAGGAGATGTTTTATTAATATTTTCTGTTTTAAAAATGAGGGAACTGAGTTAGTGAAACTTTGCCCAAAATCAAACAACTAATAAATGAAACACTGAAACTTAAAGTTAGGTGTCTGATTGTGAATCATATGAATTTTCATAGAGAAAATGAAGACCTAGGCTTGGGCAAGCAGCATATTAAGTTTGATGTAATTAAATATAGTGCCTGAAAAATGTTGGGCTATGATTTTAGTTTTATTCACTTGCTATTCACTGACTTGGATGTCAAGGGATTACTAATCTAAAAACCTGGCTATGTGCCATCTCTACCTTTCAGATAGTACTGTGAGCTAAATTGTGTGTTGTACCTCCCTGTACCCATGTCATTTTTTTTCTGAACAGAATAAAAGGTAGGCTATTTCAGAAACAACCAGCCAGGAACAGGTAGAGTTCTAATGGAAAGATCCATTCCACTGTGAAGTCATCTCTGGTAATGAGCTCAGTGCAGAATGTGGATACAGGAGAAGTGTGAACTATTAATAGAAAATAATATTTGCTCATATACTAGAGCAGTTTAGTGAATAAAGAGAACAAAGCTATAGAGATAAAAATAAGTCAAATATTCTTAGATAAGTGGTCCATCAGAAAATTATTTGGTAAACTTAATGCTTAAAATGTAAACTGAGAAGGTAATATGTTTACACACAGGAGGCAGAGGGTAGAACAAATATCAACTAAATCATCTACCAGATAAAGAGATCTTAATCATTTGAGCACAAATAAGAGAGAGAGGGAGGGAGGGAAGGAGGGAAAGGGAGAGAGAGAGATGTGGGGAGGAAGGACGAAATAGGAAAACTCAGAAGAGAGGCATCATTATAAAACTGATCTACAGAAGGATCAGAAGAAAATTTAAGGAATCCACATAGGACCTTTAATAAAGACTAAAACTCTATGCTTTATAAAGAAACAGAAGTACTCAAGAAAGAAGCTGAAATTCAAAAGCAAGGTAATTGAGATTAAGGAAATATGAGAGAAACCACAAATCATGGAATCAGAACTCATGTTGGATGCCATATAAAGAATTAATTGTACAGAAATGGAAATCAATTATTATTAAAAATAAAAGTTTGAGAAATACTTTTAGAATTCAGAAGGAAAATGGAAAACAAAGAATATACAACTATAAAAGAGATGTCAATATGTAGGGAAGGATAAGCATGAAATCTTAAAATACATATAATTGCAGTTTCTGAAAAACAGACCAGACTTTTTTAAAAAAATTCTAAAATAAGATATTTTATAAGAAAACCATTCATGAAAAGAAATGATTTGTTTTTGCAAAATGAAAGAGTTCTTAACATTCAAAACAAATGTAAACATATAACTATACAAAGCTAAGTCTCTCTAGCCAAAATTTTAGAATTATAAGATAAGAACTCTATATGTATAAAGATGAAATTTTAAGCTGACAGAAAACATGACACACAGCCTCATTGTTTTCTTCAGATGAATACTACAGAAAGACATTTGCAGATATGCAAGTATTAATATGGCAGCTAAACATAGCATTGAACTCTCCTTCATCATGAAACCTCAACAAAATTATCTCTAATAAAGAAATTTGGAGAAGTCATGAATTCCCAAGAACAGAGGGCATGAAAACCCTCTTTGGACTCTGGAGAGCTGAGGGAGTAATGTGACTGACTCAATTGGAAAGAAAGATAATTAATCCAGAAGTTAGAAAGGTTCTTAAAAACTCAATTTATAATGAAATTTTTCAAATAGTAAAATTGATTTCTGTAGGACTGGGATGTAGAAAGCAAATTTCAAAAATGGAGCACTTGTTGAAAACCTAGTTAGTTAAGAAATAGACCCCTCTTTTACTTTAGGGCTTGCTACAAAGCTGGGTTGCTCACTTTGCACCATAATGGAAAGAGATGTGAATGTGATTCACCAGAGAGGGTAAAATAGAGAGTCTCAGTACAGCATTGTTCACTGTTGAGGATGGAACATGTCAGTTATGATCATTATTCTGAGCTGTCTGACTGTGTGAGGTTGATGTAGCATTCTGAAAACAAAACGCTAAAAAATAGAGAGTGAAATTCCATCTTCTCCCCTCACCTATATCTCCATATTTTGACAATCAAGAATATTCCACCAACATAGAACGATGAAAAATTTATTTTTTTCTGGTGAAACTATATCATAGAATATAAAAGATTTCATAGTGAGAAAGGAGAGTCACCCAAACAGATAATTCTCAGCTACCCATACAGAAAGACTCCAAATAGAGGTCTTGGGCACACCATTCTTAAACATATGCAGATATCCAAATATTGACAAAAGTTTAGGAAACTATTTTATATGAAAACAGGGACCAACATAAAAAAAATCAGAAAAATCAGGCTCCATACAGAGAAGAAAATTTAAATAACTAATGGTAATATCCTCTAAAGCAAGTTTAAACAAAGCTAAACCTCTTAAGAACTTGCTTTCCAAACAAATAATGCGAACATACAGCTAAGTCTATATCTATTAGGGGACAATGATATAATTGGAGTCTTCTGAATTAATCTCCATGTAAAATACAATGTAGAATAAATAATAAAACTTTGAACCTTGGAGGAGAACAAGATGGCGACTGGAGAGGAGGTCCCTAAAGCCTCTCCCAGAAAACACAATTGAACGGCCACCCAGGAGCCAAGAAAGAGGACCTTTGGTGACAAAAAACTGGCAGCTGAGACATCCACGCATGGCAAGTAAACACCTAAAGGTTGGAGAGAAAGGGGCGAGCGGGAGAGAGGGGAGGGAGCAAAGACGGATTGAAACAGGACCCGATCACGGCTGACTGCAGTGCATGGGAGGGGAGAGGCCAGGAGGCAACGAGAGGAAAAGCCTTACCAAAGGGGCAGAATAGTGGGAGTCCATTGGGGAGCTGGGCTGGGGAGCTTGAATTTGGAGTAGCGAGTTGGGGACAGACCTTGGGAGCCAGCCTCTGGAACTCTTAAGTGGTAGCAGGGCTGAGGGAGGACTCTGAACTGCAAAGACGACATCTTGGCGCAAGGCTCCCTTGGGACCACAGCGCAGGCGCTCACGGCTCCTGCACAGGGCTGTGGTTCCTGGTCCCGGGGGCGAGCCAGCTGCCGCGCAGGAGCGCACAATACCTACACCGGCGGGGCTGCGGCTCCGGATCCGGCCCGCTCCAGAGGCAGGCCCATTGCTGGAGCTGCGTTTGCGGCTCCTGCGCGGGTTCTGGCTTCCATTTCCAGCCCGCTGCGGAGGCGGGCCAGCTGCCTTCCTGCCGCGGGGTCAGACCCATAGCTTTGGACGTGTGCGCACACCTGCTCGCACGCCCCTGGGTCCTAAAAGCAGTGCGAGCCTGCAGACTGTGCCCCAACATTTGGCCATGGAAGCAGGCCCGGGAAGAAAGGCGGATTTGATAGCATTTGCCCCAGCCAGCAGGAGCAGCCTGGGCCCGCATCACCCAGCTTCCCCAGCATAGGGCAGAAGGTGGAGCTGCCCCAGTGTGCCTTTTGTTGGCCTCTCCCCTTTCCTACAACCTCCCCAACCAACTAACTACGAGAAGTGGATGGACCATGATAGATGTGCACCACCTCCAAACATAGCAGGAGACCAGAAATAAGAAATAAGCAAGTCCCCTCTCTCCCAAAACTTGCCCCCCCCCCCAGTATCACCTCGTGTCTGCCCCACAGCAAGACACCACAAAAGCACCAATCTGGGCTCTTGGCCACTACTGAACATAATGCCCTCATGTCAAAGAGGAAGAACCCAGCAGACAGGATGAATTCCTTAAAAACTAAAACTCCTCAGAAGAACAGGACATTTATCAAGACAGCTTCTTAGACCTAGAAGTTTCCGAATTAAGTGACAGAGAATTTAAAGTAGCCATTCTAAAGGCTGTGAGAGAAATGAAAACATACTGGCAGAGCACCATGGCTTACATAAACAACATAAAAAAGGACATGAATGACATAAAAAGGGAACTTCATGAACAAAAGGAACAATTTAACAAAGAAATTCAAAACATAAGGAAGATTGAGATGGAAATGCGAGAGATAAATGATACAATAAAAGAAGTGAGAAACGAAATAACTGCCATAGGAAACAGGGCCAACCAGATGGAGGAAAGAATGAGTCATGTCGAAGATCAGAACATGGAAACAGCTCAGAAAGAAGAAGAGAGGGAGTATAAAACCAAAAGGATTGCAAGAACTCTACAAGAACTATCTGACTCCATGAGACAAAACAACATCAGGATAATAGGAATAGAAGAAGGGGTAGAGCACTCTACAGAGAGCATACTCAAACAAATAGTAGATGAGAACTTTCCAAACTTATGGAAAGATCTGGAACCCCAAGTTCAAGAAGAAAACAGGCCCCCCAGATACCTGGACCCCAACAGATCTTCTCTAAGACGCATGGTACTAAAGATGTCCAAAACTAAAGACAAAGAGACAATTCTCAAGGCAGCCAGGAAAAAAAGAACTATAACCTTTAGAGGAAAACCCATCAGGCTGGCATCAGATTTCTCAGCAGAAACTCTGCAAGACAGGAGGGAGTTGAATCCAATATTCAAAAATTTAAAAGAGAGAAACTTCCAGCCAAGAATAAATTATCCAGCAAAATTATCTTTCAGATATGAAGGTGGAATAAAGACCTTCTCAGACACACAGACGCTGAGGGAATTTGCCAGCACAAGGCCAGCACTCCAAGAAATACTGCAGGAGGCTCTTCAGCCTGAAACAAAACATCAGGAAAAATGGAACAAAGTTGGGGCAACAAGAAAGAAACAAAAATAAACAAAAACAAAGAAAGAAATAAGTAATGGCCACAGGAAATCCTCACATATCGATCATCACTCTAAATGTCAATGGACTGAACTCAGCAATAAAAAGACACAGAGTAGCAGACTGAATTAAAAAACAGAATGCATCCATATGCTGTCTCCAAGAGACACACCTCAGCTGTAAGGACAAACACAGACTCAGAGTGAAAGGATGGGATACAATACTCCAAGCATATGGTAACCAGAGAAAAGCAGGAGTGGCCATACTGATATCTGATGAAATAAACTTCAGGTTAAAAAAGATAGTAAAAGACAAAGATGGTCATTACATAATGATAAAAGGCACAACACAACAACAAGAAGACTTGACACTAATCAACATATATGCTCCCAACCAGGATGCACCAAAATATACAAAGAAACTACTAACAGACTTGAAAGGAGAAACTGATGAATACACAATCATAGTGGGGGACTTAAACACCCTGCTAACAACCATGGACAGATCATCCAAACAGAAAATAAATAAGGAAATATCAGCAATTGGACATAATTGACATTTACAGGACACTTCATCCAGCAAAAAGAGACTATTCCTTCTTTTCAGGTGCACATGGAACATTCTCAAGGATAGACCACATGCTGGGACACAAAAGTAGTCTCAGAAAATTCAAGAAGATCGAGATCATACCAAGTGTATTCTCAGACCACAAAGCTTTGAAATTGGAGATCAACTGTAAAAGGAAAGCAGAAGGAAATACAAATACATGGAGATTAAACAACAGCTTATTAAAAAAGGACTGGATAAAAGAACAAATAAAAGATGAGATTAAAAATATATAGAAACTAATGACAATGAAAATACAACGTATCAGAATTATTGGGACACAGCGAAAGCGGTAATAAGAGGGAAATTTATATCATTACAGGCCTATCTTAAGAAACAAGAAAAATCACAAGCAAACATCTTA